>JANSTV010049283.1:0-37202 GCA_027564135.1 Lestremia cinerea
ATCAATGCTCACATTTTCATTCAAACGAAACAAATTAATTCAATATTTCGCTTCGACAATTTCCTCTTCACTTTTGCACAAAAATTCTATTTATTTTCTGTCAGAACAAAGAAATGGCGCTGCATGCGAATGCGCAGTGACAACTGTCAGTGTGGTGCTAATGCGTTATCGCATCGCATGGAGGAATGTCATCGCGATGGAGTTCTAAAATCGACTTTCAAATTTTCCAGTCGTCGTTGAGAGTCGTTCTGGCGGAATTGGATTCTCGAGGAATTTCCTCTGAATTCGATGAGCGAAGAACAAAACAAGATTTTACAAGAATTGTACAAAAAAAATTACTTAATTTTTACAGATTGAGAAATTTGATAGAATTTTAGTCTAAATTCAGGGGAAAACACCTTTCAAACGAAAATGTTCCAAAACAAAATATTTATAATCAATCTCAAATGACATTCGGACATTCGACTCGATCCATTGACATTTAATAGAAAATCCGCCTAATCTCTCATGCTGTCAACTATTTCGGCCGGAACTATTTTCATGAATTGTCTTGTTGTTGAATGGCTGTTGATGTTGTCTTGCGATGACCCAATCAAATGTGTACACTCGTTCGTTTTTGCGTCTGCCCAATGAAGCTCTGTGCGACAAGAAATGGTTCGAGATATAAACTCATCCAAGTGATTCGAAAACAATTACCAAAAATGCCAACTCACCTAAAGAGGCTGCGCAAGAAATTGTAATTTGGCGTTTCATCGAAACGTAGCTTCCGGCAATATTTCATGTAAAGCAGTAGTTCACTCGGTGCCTCAGCGCATAGATCTTCAATCGGTATAGCGATTTTCTTCTCTGCGACTCTCTCGCATCTCTGTTTTGCATTGAATGTCGAACTGACTGTTTGCCAGGGCAGCGAACCGAGCAGGAAGTACAACAGGACGTAGCCTAATGACTCCAAATCGTCTCGTCGAGACTGTTCGTGACCGATGTGGGCCTTGATCGACGCATACCGCATTGAACCGATGAAGTTGTTGTTGATGGTGTAGTTGATGTGCGCTTGCGTGTTTGGATCAATGTACTCTTTGGCGAACCCAAAGTCGATGAGAAATACCGTCTGGCGATTGTTACGGGTGCCCATCAGGAAATTTGTGGGTTTTATATCGCGATGAAGCAGCCCCTGTTGATGCACGTCTTCCAAACGATCGAGCATTTGCAAAGCGAGCATGCAATGGGTCTCGTTTGAGAAGCGATTATCGCATTTTTGGAAAAACTCGCTCAGGGAAGACCCAAGCAGATCCATGACGAGGACATTGTAGTTCTGCACACGACCGAAATAGTGGATGTTGGGAATGCCTTTTACCCCCGCCAATCGCTTATACGCCTGAAATGCGAACGGTGTCATGAAAAAAGATCAATCACGTTGCGTAATAACCTCACTTGGTATTCGTTCACCAATTGCGAGTTTCGAACACTCGCACTCTCCAATTTGATAGCAATCTTATCGCCATTTTCAATGTTTCTTCCGAGAAAAATCAAACCGTACGATCCCTTCCCCACCTCCCTGATGATCTTATACTTTCCACCAATCAAACATTTCAATTCGATGTTTTCCTTCATTTTGAACCGAAACAATCATCTACAAAATTAATCTCCTTTTTGTGGAAAGGGATTACCGTTTGACAGCTCCGAATGCCGAATGGAAATTCCACTCCAAATTTATGATGATTATTGTTTTTCCCAAAGTGAAAAAAATGGAAATGAGAAAACTTCCCGTCAATCGACAACGAATTGAACGAAAATCGAAATCGGTTTGATTGAAAACACGCTAGCGCACATGCTCTTCACCAGTGGTCGACAACACACTGAAAACACTCGAGCGGTTCGAGCAATCGCACACCGTAACTGTGTCACTATCACATATTTGCCTTCAACTGGTGCAACAGAGTCGACGCAACGAGATTATTTTGGCATCGAGTGGAATCCCTTCCGTCGCGCCTTCAAGACAATTGTTGTTGGCAACCGTATTTTGTTTACAAACAAGTCGTTTTTTGCCAGCGACGGATTCGAAATAATCCCGTTGCCACGGAGCGGAACAAACAACATTTTCGTAATGTTTTTTTTTAGTTCGTTTGCTTTGCGGTTCGAGACGACGGCTTTGCGATGAATGAATTTTCGAAACATTTGAGAAAGCTTGATTGTAAATTGGACAAATACGATAACGAGGAATATGTGAAGAATCCGTTGATGAAACTGAGAATATCTGAAATCAAGGAGCGACGACATCACACGTTCATCAAACGGAAAGCGGCGCAGGTTGGAAATCAGCTGGTTTGGAGGGACGAGATGTTGATTCGCTTGGATTTGTTTGTTTTTTTTAGGAAAAGATTCGATTGTGCCGAAGCAAACTGTCTGAGGATATCGAGGAGGATGTCATTCCCATTCCGGAGTCAGTGTACATTCGTCGAATGCATGAGCTGGCCAAAGATACGCCAATACCCAAGCTGTTGCGACCCACCGAAAAGAAAATCATCGAGTTCGTTTCAGAGAAAATGCGTCAGAAATACCCGAAAATGGTCAAAGCGTACATGGTCGACGTTCGCGACGATTTCGATATGATTATGCGATCGTATTGCTTGCAGAAAATTCTAAGGCCTCTCAAAGATGATTTCGTGCCTCAGCGAATACCGTTCGTGTTCAAACGCTTGGGGAAAACGAAGCAATATAAACAATTTCTGGAAAACCGGCGAAAATTGCGATCGAATTTGTTGATCACCTACCCGTTCATAAGATGCATCTTGGCATTTTCCCAGACGGATTTCCCGCAAGTGCTGAACGATTACAGTCAATACGCGCAGGACTCGGGCGGACGCATCAATTGGTTGACGCTGATGGAATTCGAGAATATTGTCCAGAAGGACTTGGAGGTGAATGCAGCCTTTCTGAAGGACGAATGGTATCCGAAGATCATCAAGATAATCACGAACCACTACAAACGACGAACCATCCCGTTGACCATGTGGCGCAAAGCTCTTGCGTGTGCCAAACATTTGATAAATCGCCAGTTGACTGAGATGAAGATTCGAACGTTTGAACACATTTTCGATGTTTTGCGAGATCAAGTGAGATCTCCGCATTTCAAATTCCAAACGATTTGCTCTAATTTCAAAATCGAATTGTATCCGAGTTTCAATGAAATCGTGAAGGCCTACCGCAATGTCATTCAGAGTGTGGCTTATATTGGGACGAAGCTACCGGGACTTGAGGGGCAGATTGATCGGAATGCGTTTTCGACGGGCGAGGAGTATTTGAAGGTTGCGGTTGGCGACGTGTACATGGCCGATGTGCTTGAGCGGCTGAACGGAACTCTGGAGTCTGTTTATGCGCCGATTCTCGAATACGTTGAAGAGTTCCAAGAGAAATTCCGCGCGTTATATAGCATGGACACGAAACAGGATTTGGCGGAATTCTTGAAAGAGCCGCGAGAGTTTGAAGTGTATTTGGGACGAATCGAACAGTTTCAGAGCTTCATAACTGACTTGAAGAAAATGGTGCAGAATGAGTTCTTCAACATCGCGACGATCAACCAGACGAAAGCGATTGTCGGGTTGCGAACCATCGCTCAGGATTTCATTCAGGATATCACCTCGAACATCGTACGAAAGCATCAGGAGGACTGTTTGGATATTCGTCAGCGGTTTGACTCAATCAAAAGTCACGCATTTGAAATTCCAAAAACGACCGAAATGCTCTTGGCCAACGGCGAATACATGCTGAATGTGAAGAACAAACAGATGCAGGAGTTGCAGGACCGCATCCAGGCCAATCTTAAGGTGAGGTGTGTCTCATTGATGAATGGGCTCTTTGATGATGCATTTTCCTTTTCAGATCGGTGGAATGCTCGTTGAGCTGACGGATTTCACAGCCGAACATACTAAACTCCAGGTGTCAGTTGTTCAGCAGTTTTACAGCATGAAAGACATCTTTGAGCAGAACTCCGGCCAGTTTGAAATCTATAAAAACCATTTTGAGGAGCATCTTGGAGTGGTGACGAAGAAGCTCGTTGAAGATATTGACGAATTGATTCCAAAACTGTCGGTGATCGATGATATGTTTGAAACGGAAAAGCTGAGGAGCTACTACGACACCTTGCGGGAATACATCGAGCAGCTGAAGTGCTTTGAGGATTACATCGGGTGGATCAACAAAGAGGAGAAATTGTTCAAGCTGCCCGTCTCGCAGTATGCAATCGTCGAGGAGTTGAAGACTTATGTGGTCCCATTCGCGGAGCTTGTCAAGTAGGGACTAGTTCAGCTGTCCTCTCAGAACTACGTTAAATTCCACCTGAAACCTTTCAGTTTGTGCATTCAGTGGCTGCGATACTACAACATCTGGATGGACGGCCCATTTGAGTACTTGAATGCTCCTCTTATCGAGAAATCTGTTCAGAATTACGGTCAAGAGTTCGAAAAGACCCAGAAGCACTATCGCAACCGCATCAAACAAGACATGCTGGGCAATCCTGTGTTAAAATTTCGGGTATGTTTCTCTGCTGGGATTGAAGCCAAGAGATGATCTGACGCCGAATACTTTCAGGGCCAAACCGAAGATCCAGACCCAGAGAAGCATCCCGTGCCATTGCGATTGTGCGGTCGGATGATTGAATCCATCAAAAGCTTCCACATTGGCGTCTACCTCGTGAAGATTATGTGCAACCCAGCCTTGCGTGACCGCCACTGGCAGGAAATGTCTGAAATTGCCCGATTTGACATAACCCCGAATGCAGGAACGTCGCTGCGGAAAATCATTCAATTTAGTTTGGACGACAAGCTTCCGAGCTTCGAGATAATCAGCATCGGTGCCAATAAGGAGTTGCAGCTGCAGAATGATCTAGCGGATATGATTCGGCAGTGGGAAGACATCCTTTTCCCGATCTGCAACTACAAGGAGACCGACATGAGGATCCTGTCCAGTCTGGATGATGTTCAGGTGAGCCTGTAATGACATTCCGACGTGAGGGATGTATTAACAACTCATGGTAGGTCCTACTCGATGACCACATCATCAAAACGCTGACAATGCGCGGCTCAGCTTTTGTGAAGCCGTGCGAGCTGGAGGTCCGAGAATGGTACGACAAACTGCTACGAGTGAATAAGACGTTCGATGAATGGCTCCAAGTGCAGCACAGCTGGCTCTATCTGCTACCCATCTTTTCCTCCAAGGACATCGTTCAGCAGATGCCCGACGAGGGGCAACTATTCGAAAAAGTCGACGAAGTGTTCCGGAAGTACATTCAAGTAAGATGAAGGGATGAAGGCACTCCGCGCAAGCGTTTCAATAAAACTATTCGCAGATGGCTCTCGACGAACAAGTCATCATGAAAACTGCCAGCGCACCGGGGATCTTGGAAGCCCTGGAGGATTCCAATCGCATGCTGGACGATATAAAACTGGGTGTGAATGCGTACTTAGAGCGCAAGCGCTTGTTCTTCCCCCGCTTCTTCTTCTTGTCAAATAATGAAATGCTTGTGATTTTGTCGGAGACGAAGGACCCCCGCCGCGTCCAGCCACATCTCGGAAAGTGCTTCGAAGGCATAGCTCAATTGGAGTTTGATGACTCATTCGATATCCGAGCCATTATCAGCGCCGATGGCGAGCGCATCAAGTTCATAAATCGTATTTCTACGTCGCAGGCCCGCGGTTGCGTTGAGAAATGGTTGTTGTGTATTCAGGAGGAGATGCTTTCAGCCATCAAATACGAGACAGCTTTGAGTTACAGCGATTTCGTTGCGACAGAACGGAAGCAATGGGTATTGCGTTGGCCACAGATGATTGTCTTGAGCATTTCGCAGATATTCTTCGCTTGCGACGTTCATTTTTGCCTCGAAAAGAAGTCAACGGTGAAATTACAGAATCTTCACAGCGAAATGCAAGCGAATGTGAAGGAAATGGTCGATTTGATTCGATCTTCGGATGTGAGCAATTTGAATCGAATTACGCTCAGGTCTTTGATCGTCATTGAAATGCATGAGAAGTGTGTAGTCGCCAAAATGGCTCAGAATAGAAGCATTTCACAGAATGATTTCCAATGGTTGGCTCAGCTGAGATATTATTGGGCCGACGGGGATGTGGAGCTTCAACTGATCAACGCGACAGTGCAGTATGCAAATGAATACCTCGGAAATTTCGAACGATTGGTAATCGAGTTCATAGGAAAATTGATAAGGGATGATGACACTCTCTGCCTTCCAGGTGATCACTCCTCTGACCGAACGCTGTTATCGAACACTGATAAGTGCCTATCAACTGCACTTGAATGGGGCACCAGAAGGTATTACTGGCGCTGGGAAAACCGAGACTATCAAAGATATTGCCAAAGCCATAGCTGTTCATTGCAAAGTGAGTCAGTTCGATTCCTTCCCCCTCACAGCTGAGATTGGATTTCATTCAAGGTCTTCAATTGCTCGCCGACATTGGAGAGCAGCACCTTTGCAAAATTCATCAAAGGACTGGCGTTGAGTGGCGCTTGGATGTGCCTGGACGAATTCAATCGTGTTGATGAAAGCACAATTTCAATTGTGGCCCAGCAGTTGCAATGCTTGGCCGCTGCTGTTCGAATCAAAGCCCCGAAGTTTGTATTTGAGGGGGAGGAACTAGCGTTGAATCCAATGTGTTTCATTTGCATTGCCACCAATCCAAGCTACCCGACTTGTGGAGGATTGTAAGTCAATCGTAAAACGAGCCTTGAATCATTCATTGTCACTTCCTATCGTTTTAGGGCAGATAATTTGAAAGTCTTATTCCGTACCGTCACAATGATGGTGCCAGATCAAGGGAAAATTGCTGAGATCTGTCTGATCTCTTATGGTTTTCTAAAGGCGAATGAATTGGCGGAAAAAATCATAGCTGCTTTCCGTCAATGTGCCGAGCAACTTTCGTTACAAAATCATTACGAAAACGGTGAGGTTGCCTTGAATTAGCTTATCCACTCTGATCAATCTGATCAATCATGATTTTGTTTCGCACCTAGGAATGCGAGCGATTAAAACGGTACTGCGAGAGTGTGCTCGAGTCATTCAAGAATTCCCGGAGGAAGATGAATCAGCACTGGTGTGGAGATCGTTGAAGGAAGTCAATATGCCCAGATTGCTTCCTTGCGATATCCCGCTGTTCGAGAATATCCTTTCAGATTTGTTTCCGAACTTAAAAATTGATCCGAAGAACTCCGATGTCTTGAAAACTGCTTTCACAGAGGTCTGCACCGAACTGAATTTGCAGCCTCTTGACGCGTTCTTCGATAAAACTGCTCAAAGCTTCGAAATGATGAAGCTGGGACGTGGAGTCATTTTCATCGGTGAGCCATTCGCCGGAAAATCAACCACATTGAAAGTTCTGGAGAAAATGTTCCCAAAAACTAGGGCTGATGAGGAAGGCGAATGCCAATTAGGTAGGATCTTTCGGAAGGAAAGATATTCTGAATGATTCACGAGATATTTCCGCAGAATTCATCAATCCTAAATCGGTTAGCATCGATCAACTATACGGACAGTTCGACAGCAAGAGTAACGAATGGCGAGACGGAATCATTCCAAGCGTTCTGAGAAACTTTTTGACCGACTCGTCAAAAAGGATGAAATGGGTGAGTTCTGGCCAACTCCTTACGTCCAGCGCTTGTTCAAACTAAATTGTGTAAATTCTTTCCCTCAGCTGATCCTTGATGGCCCCATCGATCCCCTGTGGATCGAGAACATGAATACCGTTTTGGATGACAACAAAAAACTGTGTTTGAGTTCGGGGGAAGTGATCGCGCTGTCATCAAAAATATCATTGGTTTTCGAAGTGATGAACTTGGATCAGGCCTCGCCTTCCACCGTATCACGATGCGGAATCGTTTATATGGAAGCGAAGACGCTCGGTTGGCAGACATTTGCCCAATCGTGGATGACGCAATGCAATCCAAAGTGGGTGGTCGAATGCAAACACATGATAATGGATTTGCTGGGATGGATCATACCACCGGTAGGATGAAAGTTGACTTAATGAGCAGCGAGTTTGATCATCGACTATTTCAGTTAATGGACTTCATAAAAACAAACTGCGTGCAGGCGTTGGCCACCAGCGAGATAAATATTTTGATGACGACGCTGGATATTTTGGCGATGGTCATGGACGACGCGATCGAAAGCAATTCCGAGGATTATCAGAAGTTTTTGGTCTCTTGGCTACAAGCAGCAATGATCTACAGCACCGTCTGGGGCATTGGAGGCATTTTGGACAGCAAGTCGAGAGATAAGTTCGATTGCTTTCATCGCCAGGTGAGGAATCGTCATTGTTTGCCGACGGAAGATTGTTCTAGTCTTTGATCTCTCAGATTTGGTCCTGCTCAGAAGAAAACCCACCACCGAGCAGCATCAAAAACCGCTTGGACATAACATTGCCGACAGAAGGCAATTTAGCGGACTACGTGTACATTTACAAGCAGAAGGGGGCATGGAAGTACTGGCCAGATTTGGTGCGGCGATTAGAGCCGGACGTCACGACGCTTGGGATTCTAGTGGCGACCATCGACACCGGACGATATTCACATTTGCTGGAGCTTCACCTGAAAGTGAGTCGTGGACTGATCATTATCGTCTCAGCAAATCCAGTAATATGCCCAATTTTCCCTATCCGACATAGCACAAGAAGAAAGCCATGTTGATCGGACCCTCCGGATCAGGCAAAACGTATCTCACTCAGAGCATTCTCACGAACAAGCTCAGCCCCGAAGATTACACGACTTCGTTCATCGCTCTGACCGTTACCACAACGGCTAATAACGCTCAAGAACAGTTCCTCAACAAAATAGTCAAGTTGAAACGCGGTGTTTATGGTCCGCCAAAAGGGAAGACCTGTGTGATTTTCATCGACGATGTCAACATTCCAGCCAAAGATCCTTTTGGCGTTCAGCCAACGCTTGAACTACTTCGGCAATATTTCGATTACAAATATTTGTATGATTTGAAGAATCTTGGTAAATTGCATCTCGAAAATGTGCTGTTGGTGGGTGCATGTGGGACGACCGGTGGAAGCCGTCAGAATGTTTGCTCGCGGTTTTTGAGCCACTTCAATTGCTTTTCGATCAACGAATTTTCTGAAGAGACCCTCAGCCGAATCTTCACCAGTGTTCTGATGAACGGCTTCAAGAAAGGTGGTCACGCATCGGATGTTATGGTGCAAGCAACTCAAATTGCCACCGCAACGATTGCCGCGTTCTCGGCGATTGTCGAAGAGTTCAAGCCCATTCCGAGCAAATCGCACTACATTTTCAACATTCGAGACATTCTGAGGGTTTGCACGGGCTGTTCGCTGTTGCGAAAGGAGTCCGTCGATAACAAGAAAACCTTTGCGAAGATTTGGTTGCATGAATCCTTACGGGTATTCTGCGATCGTCTGTCGGAGGAAAGGGAACGGCAGTGGATGTTCGAGAAACTGACAGAGGTCATGGGCGAGACGTTCAAGGACAGTCGTGAGATTATCTTCGAGCTGGACAAAACCTTCTGTTTGGAGAGTGCGAATAACATCATTTTCGGAACGTATTTGACACTTAACTTGGAGCCAGAAGAGCGTCGCTATGAAGAGATTCCCAGCATGGAAAAATTCAGTGAGATTGCGAATGCGCAACTAGAAGAATTCAATTCGGAAAACAAAGTCAAGATCGACATCACATTGTTCACGTACGCATTGCACCATTTGACCAGAATATGCCGGGTGTTGTCGATGCCTGGCGGCAGCTGCCTCCTGGTGGGAATGGGTGACGACGGACGGAAGTCTGTGACGAAGCTGGCATCGATTATTTGTCAGCAAACGTTTTTCCAACCGGAAATCACAAAAAACTACGATGCTCGATCGTGGCAGGAGGACGTCAAGAAGGTCTTGAAGGAGTCCGGTGGGATGGGAAAAGATACGGTTTTCCTGCTGGGCGAGAACCAGATCGTTGATGAGTCTTTTCTGACGGATATCGACTACCTGCTAAATCTGGGCGAGGTGCCCAATATCTGGCCAATCGATGAAAAACAGGAAGTGCTGGAGATGGTGCGACTGGCGGCGCAGGGAGGTAATCGGAACATCGATGTCAGTCCGCTAGAAGTGTTTTTGTATTTCGTGAATCGTTGTCGACAAAAGCTGCACATCGTGCTATGCTTCAGTCCAATTGGAGCGACACTGCGAAACCGCATACGACTATATCCGTCTTTAGTGAATTGCTGCACGATTAACTGGTTCGACAACTGGCCGGACGAGGCCTTGGAGACGGTCGCTGATAAATACATGTCTGTGGTGGAGATTGAGGAAGACATCAAGGATTTGCTCATCCAGGCCTGCAAGCATTTCCACAAATCGGCTGAAGAAGAGAGCGCTATCGTGTTTCAGGAGACGAATTTCAAAATATACGTCACCTCAGCGTCATATTTGGAATTGATGCGATCGTTCTCGCGATTGATCAGCGAGAAACAGAAGGAGATTACCGAGAAACGGTCTCGCTACCTAGGTGGCCTGGACACAATCCTGAAGGCATCTGAAACGGTCGAGGTTATGCAGAAAGAATTGAACGAACTGCAGCCCATATTGTTAGCCATGGCGGAGAACTCGCGTGAAATGGCCGTGGAAATTGAGTCGAATAGGATTGAAGCCAGCGTGGCGACGGAGCAAGTGAAGCGTGATGAAGTTATTGCGAATAGCCAAGCGGCAGCCGCTGAGGCAATGGAAGACGAGTGCTCGAAGGATCTCGCTCAGGCGGTGCCGGTATTGGAGGATGCCTTGCAGGCGTTGAACACACTGAAACCCGCGGACATCACGCTGGTGAAGTCGATGAAGAACCCACCGAGCGCAGTAAAGTTAGTGATGGCAGCAGTGTGCGTTATGAAGGCAGTACCACCGGATCGTATCAATGACCCGACAACCGGAAAGAAAATCGTTGATTTCTGGGGACCCAGCAAGCGCATTCTGGGCGACATGGGCTTCCTGCAATCACTCAAAGACTACGACAAAGACGATATCAGCCCGGATATCATGAAGAAAATCCGCAAGGATTTCATTCCACATAAGGACTTCCAGCCCCACATCGTGGCAAAGGCTTCAAGTGCGGCCGAGGGTCTTTGCAAGTGGATCAAAGCCATCGAGAATTTCGAGTCGGTCAACACGGTGGTTATGCCAAAGAAATTGAAACTGCTGAAAGCAAAGGAGCTGCTGAAAGAAACACGCCAGTTTTTAGCTGAGAAACGAGCACTCGCTGCCGCCTTGGATGCCAAAGTGATGGGTCTCCATGAGGAATTGGACAAGGCCAATGAACGAATGAAGGAGACCGAAGACGAGGTAAAGATGTGCAAGAGCAAATTGGATCGAGCAGAGAAATTAATCGACAGTTTAGGTGGGGAGCGGTCGAAGTGGACCGCCATTGCTGCAAACCTGCAGAACTTGTTCGTGAATCTACTGGGTGACATTTTAATTTCAGCGGGAACGATTGCCTACTTGGCACCCTTCGGCCGGAAGTACCGCGAAAGGAGAATTTTGGAATGGCACGCGTTCTGCTGCATCAAGGAGATCCCTTGCTCAGAGGAGTACAGTTTGGTGAACACACTAGGCTGTGACATAGCCATTCAAAGGTGGGCAATCGATGGTCTGCCAAAGGACAGTTTCTCGATTGATAACGCCATCATAATGCAGAGAACGTCCAAATACAGTTTATTCGTCGACCCGCAGCGTCAAGCAAACAAGTGGATTCGAGCGATGGAAAAGCCAAACCGGCTGCGAATAGTGAAATTTACCAACGTCGATTACATGGATGCGGTGAGGGACTGCATCGAATCAGGTTATCCGCTGTTGATTGAGAATATTGAAGAGGAGTTGAAGGTGCCTTTGGAACCGGTACTGAGACGAAACACGTTCTATGAGGAAGGTGTCGAGTACATGAGCTTTGGCGGACACACCATTCAAATGTCCCCGAAATTCCGACTCTACCTTACGACCAACTTCAGCAAGCCTCACTACCACCCGGAAACGCTCAACAAAATAACTGTAATCAATTTTGTGCTGTCGCAACGTGGACTCGAAGATCAACTGCTGGACATTCTGGTGGCAAAAGAACGGCCCGAAATGCAAGAGAAACGCGACAAATTGATCAAAGAAAAGGCAAAGAACGAGGCGAAACTGAGCGAAATCGAAAACCACATTCTGGAGACGATAGCTCAAAGCGAAGGCAGCATTTTGGAAAACGAAACAGCTATTCGCACTTTGGATCAATCGAAAATCGAAACGACGACAATCATTGACCGCCAAAATATTGCGAAAGAGGCCCAACAGACGATTGAACTCTTCCGGGAGAACTATCGACCCGTGGCGCAGCATGCGTCAGTAATTTACTATTGTTTGACCGATTTGCCCAGCATTGACCCGATGTACATGTTCTCGTTGACGTGGTTCGTCAATCTATACAATTGCTCCATCGAAAACGCCAACAAATCCAAGGAGTTGGCGCGTCGCATTCAATTCCTGATGACGACGATGACTCGAAATTTGTACGTCAATGTTTGCCGGTCGATTTTCGAGAAAGACAAACTGGTGTTTTCCTTCACATTGGCGACGAAGATAATGATGGCGTCGAACCAGATTGGTGACAAGGAATTGATGTTTCTGATTCGGGACTCAGCGAATGATGTTGGCGTGGATATTGTCAAACCGACGGCCGAATGGGTGACTGAGACGATGTGGAGAGAAGTCGTGCGACTCGCCCAGCTAAAGATCTTCGAAGGATTTTTGGATTCGTTCATGCAAAATATGAGCGAATGGGAAGAGTTTTACAATCTTTCGAGTTCACACATATCGCCAATCCCAGAGCCATGGCAATCAAACCTGACGAAATTCCAGAAGCTCGTAGTCATTCGTGCATTGCGTCCCGACAAGATTGCAATGGCCGTGACCGAATTCATTGCCAGTGAGCTCGGAACTTTCTTCGTGACACCGCCGGCATTCAGTATCGCCAAGTCTTTCGAAGAGGCCAACCATCTCACTCCGTTGATTCTTATTCTGTCGGATGGCGAAGATCCCTTGCAGGCGATAATGGCGTTCGCTCGACGAATGGGCTTCGATAAATCGTTCCAGTCATTGTCGCTGGGCCGTGAAACAGGTCCGGCCGCAGAGAAACTGGTTCGTCAAGCGCAAGGATACGGTTCATGGGTCTGCTTTCAAAACTGTCATTTGGCCACCGACTGGATGCCAAGGCTCGAGCAATTCTGCGAGAGTATGAATGTTTATAACACGACATGTTAGTACTGGTTGCTGTTACTCCTTTCACATTTGACTTTTCGTAATTCCTTCTCACTTACAGCATCGTTCCGTCTCTGGCTTACTAGCCGTTCAACGAGGAAGTTTCCCTCGGTTCTACTTCAGAACGGAATCAAAATTGTTAAACAAACGCCAAATGGACTGAAACAAAATCTCTTGCGGTCGTATCACTCGGAACCATTGAGCGAGAAGAGCTTTTACGATGGTAACGTCCTCAGCCCTTAGAATATCCACTTCAGCTCGACCTCAATTGTTTATTTTCCCATTTGTTCCCGCAGGCTGCCCAGGCAAGGACAAGGCATTCAATCGATTGTTATTCGCATTCACATTTTTCCACGCGGTGATTCAAGAACGGAAGCACTTTGGAGCTTTTGGTTGGAACGCCCATTATGAGTTCAATGATTCGGATTTCCGAATGTCCGTCCAGCAATTGCAATTGTTCATCAATCGCTTTGAGCACATTCCGTATGACGCGATTCAATATCTGAGTGGCGAATGCTATTATGGTGGTCACATTCGGTCAGAGTGGGATGCCAGATGCCTCTCGACGATTCTCATCGAATGTGTGGATGATACGATTGTCAACGACGCGATAATCTGCTCGGGATTTCAACTGCCGAACCGCTCCGAACATCTCGAAATGGTTTCATTTATTGAAGCGTCCCTCGAGAGCACATCCAGCTTGGACATCTACGGCTTGCATGAAAATGCTGGCTTGCTAAGGAACCTGAACGATTCTCAGCAGTTGCTGGATTCGATCTCGATTGTTTACGGAAACATCAAACCCGCTCTCGACAACGATTTCTCGACAAATGACCATTTAGCGGACCTCGTCCAAGAGATGCTCCGCAAACTACCACCGAACTTCAACATAGAAGCCTGCGAGGAGGAATACCCTCTGGATTATTATCAAGCATTGAACACGGTGCTCGTGCAGGAAATGAGAAGATTCAACGTTCTCCTCGTGGAGATTCGCACAACCTGCGAGGAGGTGCAGAAAATCCATGATGGTTGGTTGCAACTTACCTTGAATAGAAGTTAGTGATGACAATCCCCTTCAACAGGTTCAATGATGCTTACCCCGGAATTGGAGGATGTTTGCCGCTCGATGGGTTCCGGCAGAATTCCGAGTCGGTGGCGATCCATCTCATATCCCAGCCTCAAACCCATTGGCTCCTACCTTCAAGACTTCCTCCGTCGACTGATGTGGCTGCAGGAATGGTTCGAAAATGGAATGCCCGCGTCCTTCTGGATATCCGGATTCTATTTTCCGCAATCATTCCTGGCAGCCGCCTTACAGAATCATGCGCGAAAAACAGAGGTTTCAATTGGCAAAGTGACCTTCGAATTCAGCGTGACGAATCGTCGAACGTAAGTTTTGATAAGCACAACCTTGGAATGGATCTTATTCGATTTGGTTCTAGAATAAGTCAACCTCCTGAGCATGGTGTGCTAATCGATGGCCTATTCATGGATGCCGCTCGATGGGATTGGGACCGAATGATAATCGATGATCAACTGCCCAACATTGTGCGGAATGTGATGCCAGTTATTCATGTGATGGTGGGTTCTTCTCATTCTATCGGCCAATTTAATTCCTTTTCTCATTTTGACAGCCAACAGTGGATCATCAAGCAAATGATGGCAATCATTTCGAGTGCCCAGTTTATGTCACCGCCGAGCGAAGCGGCAGTTTGTCTACATCTGGGATCAGCGACAATTTCGTTATTGCCATTTGGCTGCCAACCAATATGTCATCAAGTCGTTGGATTAAGCGCGGAGCGGCGATGTTGTGCCAAACCAATGACTGACTTCGAACTTCGAAATGAATTGCGCTGAGTCTTGAATAAATGTGTGATCTTTGAATCAATTTCAAAATCTAACGGCTTTTAACCTTCACATAAAAGAGCTCCGAATTTCGCGATGTAAACAACGCTATCTCAACTGTCAGAGCGGACGAGTCTTTCCAAAAAAAACAATAACAGTCTATTTTCGTCTGTTTTATTCCAATGGCAATGTCACTTGTCAAAACAAGATAATAATAACATTGGATTCTGAGTGCGTAAAAGAAAAAAAAGAGAAATATTTTTCGAAAATTTTCACGGTTTGAACAATAAATATTTTTTTCGAGCAACTTATTTGGATATGCTTTCCGTCCTTAACCGCAAAACCGTGCTGAAGTCAATTTCACGCATTGTCCAACGTAATCTTTCCGAAAATCATGGAATTCAATGGAAATTCTATTCTACCGCAAATTCACACCAAGCCGCGATTCTGAAAGAATTCAAAAAGCCATTGGTGTTGGAATCAATTGGAGAACGATGCAAATTGACCGCTGGAATGGTGAGTCTCCTGCCCTCCAACCTGTTCGATGGCGCCAACGAGATGATTTCTCAAATATTTAGGTTAGAGTTGCGGTCAAATTCTGCAGCCTGAATCAATACGATGTAAAGCTGATAACCGACGGGAAGCACTCACTGCCATTCATCCCAGGATCGGAATTCTCCGGTGAAATAATCGAAGTGGGGCCCGGTTGCTCTCAACTGAAGCCGGGCGATCGAATCGTCTCAATTCTGTGTAATTACGATTAATTTCTTTCATTTCTAGATTCTGCGAATTAATCAAGACTCTTTCGTTTAGCTTCAAAAAATCTAGGAGGTGGCCTGGCGACTGAATGCGTCATCAATGAAAATGAGTGCCATCGGCTCGAAACGTCAGTATCATTACAGGATGCCGCCCTGCTGATACGCAGCTATGGATCTGCATTGCATTCATTCACCAACCTCTCGAAACTGAACAAAAACGACAATGTTATAATATTCGCCGGCCCTGGTGGTGACGGATTGGCTGCCATTGAGCTCGCTGGAAAATATTTCAAAGGAAACGTCTATGCGATTTGTGACAGCGACGATACCAGGGCACTCTTCCGCGAAGACATTGTCACCAACAAAGCGATTAGCATCAAAGCTGGACTGACAAAAGTCTACACATTCTTGGACCATGGCTTTGCGGCCGAAAAGAAAACAGCCAGAATTGTCTATGACGCTGTAGGCTCCGGATCTCTGTTCCTCGCAGAAGACTTGTGAGTGTCTCAGAAACTCTTTCAATCAGCAATCTCTTACCAGTTGATTTTTCAGTGTGGATCCAGCGAAAGGCCATTTCCTAACAGTCGATCCATTCTACAACCCAGAGACATTTCCAGAGACGAAGCCGAAATTCAAAAAAATCTCGCCGAAAGTCAAGCAAGAAGCAGCAAAGCCACAAGCACCTGTTGATAAATCTACCTCAAAGCACAAAAGAAGAGCGGCCAAAGAAGAGCCTGAAGTCGAGCCAATCCCCGAGTTCGTCTCACAAGTTCGGCACATTGATTTGGCCGCTTTCAAAACGAACAATCCAGAAGAGTTCGACAAAGTTCTCAGGAAGACATTAAGCCTTTTTGCTGAAGGAGCAATTACACCGTATCTCAGCAAGACGTACTCGCTGAGTGAGGTCAACAAAGCAGTTAAATTCATTAGTCAGAAAAAGTGCATCGGCAAAGTGCTGATTGATGTCCAAGGTGGTGAATAGCATTTAATAGGATTTGAATAAAAACAATTTTAGTTCGAAAATCCTTTTGCTTTTTTGACTTCATTCGATCGCAGCGGCAACAACACCCAGCCATAATTCAATGTGTTGACTCGACGGTGTTGAATGTCAAACATTCCAATGAGAGCTGCTGTGTATGTGCGTGTCACACGTGCGCTGAACTGTCAAACAGTTTCGTAAATTCGTTGGACCGTTCGAACGTTATTGTGATGGTTCTCTTGGAAAAACCATCAAACATCGAATAGAAATCCAACGAAATCGTTCTGGGAAAAAGCATTTTCTAAATCGATGAACATAAATGCTGATTTTCAATCATTCAGCAAACACAAAGCACTCGCGTGCTGATAAACAAAAAACATAACCTTCAAATCGCCCTGCAGAGCGTACCAAATCAGTTCGAAAATGGCAACGAAACACACTTGGACATCGCTGGAAAAGCCATTGAATTCGACCATCCTGGAAATAATTGAAAATGATTTCAAGTTCAGTCGGATGACTCCTGTGCAGGTAAGTAGAACGCCTCGTCTTTTGAGGCAGCGATTAACACTTGGCTTTTGTTGGATCAGAAAGCAGCGATTCCATTGCTGATGTCGTACAAGGATGTCGCTGCTGAGGCCGTTACTGGATCTGGCAAAACATTGGCCTTTGTGATACCGATTCTGGAGTTGCTGCT
Source organism: Lestremia cinerea (assembly GCA_027564135.1). NCBI lineage: Eukaryota > Metazoa > Arthropoda > Insecta > Diptera > Cecidomyiidae > Lestremia > Lestremia cinerea. The sequence continues at coordinate 17,569 of JANSTV010049283.1, forward strand.
GCGTCGAGAGAAACAAGAGAAGTGGAAGACCAGCGAAGTGGGAGCGATCATAATATCACCAACGCGAGAATTGGCCGCGCAGACAGCTCAAGTGTTGGCTCCATTCTCGAAAAAACTGAATTTCACACAGAAACTGTTGATCGGCGGAGGGGATGGCACTGGTGTCGAACAGGATGTGAAAACTCTGAAACAGAATGGCGCTCACATCATAATCGCAACGCCGGGCCGATTGCTCGAACTGTTTGAGCGAAAGTGCAATTTGAATTTGTGTGGTCGAAGCAAAAGCCTGGAGATTCTGGTGCTCGATGAGGCCGACAGCTTGCTACAATACACTAGCAAAATCAATACGATTCTGCAGTATTTGCCAACGCAACGGCGTACGGCACTGTTTTCAGCAACGCAGAAGAAGGAAGTACAAGATTTGATTCGAGCTGGTCTCCGCAATCCGGTGTTGGTGCGAATCCGCGAGAAGGCCACGACCAGCACACCGATTCGCCTGCAGAACTACTACATGATCGTTGAGCCCGAACTGAAATTGGCCAAATTGCTGGCTTTCATTCAGAAGCGGAACATCGACAAAGCCATGATTTTTTTCCCGACTTGTGCCTGTGTGGAGTATTGGAGCGAGGTTTTGCCCGATTTGCTGCCGGCAGAGACGAAATGCATGGCATTGCACGGCAAAATGAAGGCGGGTCGTTTCAAGATTCTGGAAAAATTCAAGAGCGAAGACAAGGCTATTTTACTCTGCACGGATGTGCTGGCTCGTGGTGTGGACATTCCGGAGATGAATTGGGTCTTCCAATGGGAACCGCCGTCCAATGCAGCCGCCTTCGTGCATAGAGTTGGCCGGACAGCGCGACAAGGACAGCATGGGAATGCTTTGATTCTGATTCATCCATCTGAGGACGCGTATGTGAGTTTCTTGGAGCGCAATCAGACTGTTTCGTTGACTCCAGTGGAGGACATTAACGAAACGGAAGCGCTCGTCGAGTCAGCCAATGAAATTCGAGACAAGATCCATCGCAAGCAAATCGGAAATCGAGCGATATTCGACAAGGCAAATCGAGCATTCGTCTCTCATATTCAGGCGTATTCAAAACACGAATGCAGTTTCATTTTGCGAGTAACCGATTTGAGTCTGGGAAAAATTGCTTCAGGTTACGGACTTCTGAAAATGCCAATGATGCCGGAATTGAAGCAGCAGCAAAAGGGTACTGCTGATGAGGAGTTCATCGCTCCCAAAATTCAATTCGATGTCAAGCAAATACCCTACAAGAACAAGGTCCAGGAGGAGGCACGCCAGCGAAAATTGAATGTCTACCAGGAGACCGGCAAATGGCCCGGGAAAAATGATAAATTCCACAAGAAAAACACAGAGTCGTGGTCACAGTCAAAGCAGAAACGCGCCGATCAGAAAACAAACAAGCAGAGTCGCGCTGACAAGAAGAAACTGAAACAGGACAGTGGAGAAGCAGCCGCCAAGAAGAGGAAGTATCGCGGTGGTTACACCGACGACGATATCGCTGAATTGGCCAACGACATCGCGATGTTCAAGAAATTGAAGAAGAAGAAAATCACCGACGAGGAATTCAACAAGCAGATGGGTCTGGAGGACAGCGATTAGGCTTACCAAAATATCGGAAAAATAAAGAATTATTTTAATTTTTTTTTTAACAATTTTATTTACGTTTTTTTTCGATAAAACTACTTACGACTAATTGGTCTGAGTATAAAAACAAAGTCAGTCATCATTGCCTTGCACACGCAGGACGTGACCTTCCAAGCGATGATTTCTTTGATTCAAAGCGCGACTATAGCCGTTCAAATCCACGAAGTGAACGTAACCTTTGGAAGTACTGATGCCCGTTTTCTCATTGAAAACAACTTTTGCTTCGGCAATTGGTCCGAATTTAGAAAAATATTTGCCTAATTCTCGATGGCCCACGACCCACGGGAGGTTCTCAACCGACAGGTAATAAGCGCCCCGGATGATTTTCTGAATTGCAGACATCGCTTAGTCCAACTTCGAGATTTCCAACAGGTGAATTGTGTGATCGTTAAGTAAATGGTCAAAGTCTTCCGGACACTGTTCACGAACCTCCTCCAGGCAGACCGGAACGCACTGTAGACGCCACTTCTTGAGCAAATGCACGATCGACCAGTCCGCGGACCGTTCTTGGTAGCTGAACAGGAACCGTGTGTTTCGTGAGTTGTTCTTCAGAAGGAAGGATATCGTCACGAGAATATCTTCAAACACTGTTGGATCGTAGAAGCAATCAGCCGCTATTATGTAGTCCAAAGGGCCGATGTCGAACACAGACTTCAAAAGCAATCCCCACGATAATCCAATGACTTCGATATCTCTGCCGAGCTCGAGATTATTCGCCGAGCAACATCGGCGAGTGTGTTTCAGTGAATTCGGCAGCAAGATGCTGTCACTGAGGATGACATCAGCTCCTAATTTTGCTGCTAAGATACCGGGTAAAGCTGTGGAATGATTCAATGTTGTGGATCATGCTGAGATCGAGTGTGTTGGGAAGACTCACCTGTTCCACAGCCGATCTCTAGAACTCGCTTACGGACAAAATTATCACGATGAACCCACAGAAACCTAAAATTTGGAGTGAGTCAGCCATGATTGTAGCTGTGAAATTTATGAGGATTGCTTACCAAGCCAGAGCTGTCGCCGCAGGCCAAGTGTAAAAGGAGTAGCCTGGTTGCAAGAGCTGAAATAATTTACAAAAAATTCAACAGTTTGTTGGGTTAGATTTAACGTTTGAGCCAACGAATGAGGTGAAAAGGAAATGAGCAAATTCCGATGCGTCCATTTACATCCAAGACGACTCGAAAGAAAGTTGCAAAATTTACCTCCGGAATTGAGATTTCAATGCGTTTATTCAGATTCTGGAAGGATTGTGACTGGTTTTCATTCAATTTCGTGGAAAATACAAACTTTTTAATAGTTTCACTCGGTTCATCTGTCACTTGTTCGGATGTCATTTTCGATGCACTTTACACAACGAAATCAAAGCCGAAATAACGCATGAATTCTCTACGAAATGTCATCGAAATCATTTGAATGAAGTTAGCTGTGAACCAGGCGGCTCCATTCAACGAATACGTGTGCAAGAGAAACGAGATCTTTTCGAAAAAAAACACACTGTCGCTGGGACTGACATTTAAGCGAGCAAAACACCACAATTGACAACATAATTGCAAACAAACGGCATTGGTCAATTAGCGAATTGCGGAGAAAATGTTGAAAAACCTTCGAAAAAAAGTCAACTCGGTTCTGCCAGACATCGAAAATCTCTATTTGACCAACAACAGTGCATCGACAACGTATCGAAATATCATCACGGGAACAACATTGTCGCCGAAAAGCTACAGAAAGGTACAACCTTGTTGGCCAACGTCGGTGAGCTCCATTGCTGGCTGTGGAATTCTCGATCGAAATGAGAAAGTTTGGGAGGAACTGCACACGGCCAACGAAGAGAATGCTCGCAAGGCCGAAGAAATCGATGTGATCATCGAAACGATCACAGATTCTGTCAACAAGAGACTAGTCGATCTGTCAGATGTCAATATCTCCTTGGAGGCCATCCCAAACTTGGTGAAAACCGTGCAGAACTGCTCGAATGTAATGCACGACGTCAACAAAAAATGCGCCGAAGTGGAGAAGCAATTGGCCGAATTCGAGAACTTGATCGAAGCCCTTCAACTGCAAGAGAAACAATTGGATCACAAATTCGAAATGGCCTTGTACAAAGAACGTAAACTGGGTGAGTTTGTTGGGGGGGAAACACCCGTCGGTGACACGATCTCACTCTTGCCTTCGATTCAACAGGGAATTTAGAGAATGTTCGCCAAGATTTGGCCGAAAAACACGCGTCCAATGTTCGAAAGACTGAATCACAATTACGAGTCATTCAACAAGAACGACAAGCTGCCTTCCAAGATGCCTTCCAAAGTGACATGAACATTTATAAAGAATTGGGAACGATACCAAGTGAGTCATTGAGGTCACGCAGACGACTTGAGCCGGCTAATCGAAATGACGGTGTTTCAGAAATTGAAAAGAAATCAAAGGAACCCACTCTGACCCTCGAGGAAATCACCCTTGACACTGAATCGAACGAACTCAACGACTTCCTGAATGAGAGCAAGTGATGCTGCGTTGTCCTCACTGTTTGCAAGGGACGACATTCACAAACACAAACCTGATTTTTGATACACTTTTACAGAGTTTCCCATACAATTTAGCCGATTGGTGCCAATTCGTTAGAATGTTTTGAATATTTTTATTGCAATCGTCCTCTTGGAATTGAAATTAGAGAATTTATTTTTGTTATTTTGCAAAATACATAGAAATTAAGAATATTTTCATTGTGTACGAATAAAGGCGCCACAAATGGAGGCGAGAGATATCAGCGAGAAAAAACACGTTTTTTTTATTGCATTCCGCTAAACGCTTGATCGAATCCCATCAACGAATGCAGTTGTTGTTGATTTGCGCGCTTTCGGACGCCCCCAAAAGATGGTCTTGACGAAAGACTGAACATTCTGAACGAAACATTTGACATTTCTATTCGAAAAGCCGGATCAAAACACACGCTGTTCATTTGTTGATTATTCGTTGGTTTTGAAGACTTTTACCGAGCTTTGAGTGTTTTCGAAATGACTGCGAACCAAAGACTGGAAGCGACTGTCACGGATAAGAGCGGAACCACCAGAACCTTCTCGGAAGTCGTCTCTGGGGAATCCAACGAGTCGGTGCTGGTGAATGCTTTGCAGAAATACAAGGAGGATCTGAATGGCTATCTGACTGAGCTGGTGGAAAGTGATAAGCGGCAAAGTGCGGAAAATGGTAATTCAAAGAACCAAGTGAATGCCAAGAGGAAGGGATGCGAGAGCTCTGGTAGTGTTGTTGATATTCCTTGCGTTTTGAGAATGGTGTCTAAATGTGATCGTTTTTCTGGTTTTCAGACGAAGCCAGCAGTAAGAGAATGGCTGCCGATGGTAACGACGAGGAAGATGATATATTGAATGATGAGAATGAATGAATGGTTAGGTTAAGGCAATGTTGATTATTTCCATTAAATGAGTTGAATTTGATTCCGGAGTTTCATTCCATTCTTTCCGAGTCCAAAATGTTCCCGGGTAAATAATGTCACCGCAGAACTGAACGAAAGCCTACAAGTGAACGTCGTCAAATTTCGTTCAATGTCAAATTCAAATGTCATTGAGATTGCCATCGTTTGTGTTTTTGTTGATGACGGTCCGGTTTGTTTCAGTCGATTTCTATGAAGCGCAAAATCACATGATGGCTTCATTTCAAGTGTTTATAATTTGCTTGTTAATCAAATCCTCTGTGATCACGATTGCGTCCAACGAAGTGTGTACGAATGAACAAGACTGCGCCGCTGAGAACATAACCAAGAATCAGCATTTGTACGATAAAGGTGAGAGTCGATTTGTCCGCGAGAGCCAATGTATGCAGATGACCAAGTCGATCGATTTTTCACAGAGAGTAATATCTATTTCCGCCAAATCCAATCGGCCAACGAGAAATTCGAGCCATGCAATGACAAGAATTGCGGCTGTCATGCTTCAACGATTGACGAGTCATTGGCGCCATTCAAAAAAGCCGGTGGCATTACAGCTGAGATGTTGAACAGAGTGAAGGAATTCGGAACAAAGTACCAGATCATCGATCACAAATTGTATCGACAGACGAGCTGCTTGTTCCCTGCCCGATGCAATGGAATCGAATTTTTCCTGAAATCCAACATTCGGAAATTGCCGGATTTGGAGATGATTGTGAATTGTCGTGATTGGCCGCAGATCAGTGTGCACAATACACACACCTTCGGACCGGTGTTTTCTTTCAGCAAGACGAGTGAATACGTGGACATCATGTATCCGACGTGGAGCTTTTGGGAAGGCGGACCAGCCATTTCACTGTATCCGACTGGACTGGGAAGATGGGACCAGCATCGACAGTCAATCAATGAAGCTGCGTACGATTGGCCATGGGAGAAGAAGACAGCAGTGGCTTTCTTCCGTGGATCGCGAACATCTCAGGAACGTGACTCTCTCGTGCTTCTCTCACGTCGCACCCCAAGCTTGATTGACGCTCAATACACGAAGAATCAAGCATGGAAGTCTCCGAAGGACACCTTGCATGCGGACCCAGCCAAGGAGATCTCCCTGGAAGAGCATTGCCGATTCAAGTATCTCTTCAATTTTCGCGGTGTGGCCGCCAGTTTCCGCTTCAAACATCTGTTTTTGTGTAAATCTTTGGTCTTTCATGTGGGCGATGAATGGCAAGAGTTTTTCTACGATGCACTCCAGCCGTGGATTCATTATGTGCCGATCTCGAAGAATCCGTCCGAAGAGGAAATCGAAAAGATCATTCGATTCTTCATGGAGCATGATAGTTTGGCTCGCGATATTGCTGACCGAGGCCACAAGCATATTTGGGAGAATCTCAAAATGAAGGATGTCCATTGCTACTGGCGCAAATTGCTTCGGAAGTATGCAAAGCTACTGAGGTTCAACGTAGTGAGAGATGAATCGCTTATCGAAATTTGAAGCTGTAAATGAATTTGGATCGAATGGTTGAGTTTGGTCCCAGAAACAGACTGATTGGGGTGAATTGGAACATTCCAGACTGAGGAGAATTGTAAATGCTCAATAAAAGAACAAAAAAATGTTTTTCAAAAATTTCGCAACGGCTCACGTTCTTTAATAATTTTTTATTTTTTTTTTAAAACTATTTTCCGAAAAGAAATTAAAAATTCAAATTCAATAAATTTGCATAGAATAATCGAAAAAGTTCAACCAACAATATTTACAATCACAATTGTTGCCAATTTTCAGTTGCTTTTTGAATTCTCTTCGAATTCTCTCGGAATTATTGATTGCTTGATTTGCTCCCCTGTAAAATCACCGATGAACACAATTTCTCACTTTCAGCCCAGAGACGAGTCTGAATTTCATCATCGAAATTCACTTTCGATTTGCTTTGTTTCAAGCTGCGAATATAAAAGCCGGTCTGTGGATTGATGTCCTCGGTGTTGACGCTGTCGGTGGCGCAGTAGACAATATTCTGGGCGCCCTGTTCGCTGGAGCGCAACATCAGCCATACCACCGGAGAGAAGAGGATGTAGTGATACCAACGTGGGTTGTAGTCGCGGAAAAAGTCCGTGTGGCACAGTCCAGGGCACAGGACGTGACAATCATAGCCTCTCTTGTACAGCTCTCGCGCATGGTAGAAATTCGCTAATTTCGAGTCGCTGTACAGTTGATTGCGTGCCTTAACAACCACATTCGTTCCTTCGGTGACCTTTCCGATGGTATCGAAATTGATTTTGCCTTCTTGATGCAGCATGGACGAAACAACCACGATGCGAGCCTCGTTCTCCTGGATCTTATCCGACAGCAAATGGGTCAAAAGGAAATGGCCCAAATGATTCGTTCCGAAATGAAGTTCAATACCGTTATCTGTCTTCGCATCAACTCGGGGCATGCCAAGGCCGGCGTTATTGATCAAGCAATGAAAAACGGGATAATTTGTTTTGATGTTTTCCGCGAAATCAACAATCGAATCGAACGATGCCAAATTCAAATGGCAAGCAATCAATTTCCCGTTGGTTGTGACTTTTCTTATTTGCGCAATGGCTTTGTTGGCTCTCTCCAAGCTGCGACATGCCATGATAACGGTTGCGTCGCGGGTGATCAAGGCCTTGGTGGTTTCGAATCCCAGACCGGTGTTGGCTCCTGTCACGATGTACACCTTCCCAGTCAGCAGGTAATTGTTTCGAATCCAGCCCCATTGCCAAACGCGAATTTTGCGAATAACGTAAATCAAAGCGACGGCTGTGACTGGCACTACGGCATACCAATAGTTCAAATCCGCCATATTTCTTTCTGAAACGATGGTTGAACAATTTAATTAAATCTAATGCACTGGCGTCACGAATTTCTCTGCAACGCAATTGGCGTCGAAGGACGTCATGCTACATGATTTCGATGTGTTCGATCATGTTCTAGTGGAATCTCGAGATAATGATTCTCAATAAATTATCGAGAGTTGATAAGCAACAGATGATCTACGAATGAACATCTGGTCAAATTGATGAATCAGACCCCAATTGCGCAAATCACTGTCTTTGTTGCGAATATGCCGATGCATTGAAAACTCAATAAAATCGATTTTCTTTCGACTCTCCCAGCCCGATTCGTTCTACAATTCACTTGAAATGCACAACAATGAGAAGCTTGCGAGGGAAAATTTTTAGTGAAATTACCTCTGAGTTGCGAAACGCTCTTCTCGTTTCTTTCGAGGGAAACGATTGAATGTTGAATGTTGCGAAACGATTGTTTGTTTTCGTCGAATGTCACGATCGGTACGATAGTGTTGTCAGTGGCAACACGCCGCGGTTCATAGTTGCGTTGAACGGTTCGAGGTGCATTTCGTTTGACTTCGATGTTGAATATGGCTTAATAACCGCTCTAATCATTTGAATTGGGGAGCTCGTTGGGTGAATAAATTATTGAGTGACGGTGGGCATACTCTGCCTCTGTGACTCGGCTCAAATAGGATATTTCAAATGGTCGACCTTGTGGAGGAAAATCAAACGATGACTAAGGAATAAATAGACGGAAGAAGTTCTACTGAAATACGAGGACACTGGATCTGTTTCTCATTTCATAAATCGATTTTCCTTACAGAAACAATCAACTAATTAATGAAGACTCACATCCACATGACCTTCAATTACATCAAATGGCCACCAAATGAAGCCAGCAAACCAAGCTACGCATCATTCAAAATAAATTTCAGTTTAAGCCGGCCGCAACAACGATGCGTTTCAAGGAGTTGTCGACATTCCTGCTCGCTTTCTTCATTCTCGGTCAAAGTCCGCACAGTCTTCGTGCACCGAACTCAATCCAATCGCGAATCATTATATTTTCTTCAGTGGCCTTAATGTCTATGGTGGCAGTTCTGTCTTGTGTCGTCGTCATGAACCAAACACTGCGGAATATCGAGCACAAGTTCGAGGAGTCATTCTCGGCGATAATGGCGTGTCTGTACGTTACCATTGAATGCACCACGGCTGGGATCATTTTCGTCCAGTCGGTGCTTTTCCAACACGACTTGTATGAATTGTGGTCGAAAATACAACAGCTCGATCAGTGGCTGGAACTCAAGTTCCAAAAGCATGTTTGTTTTGCGGCATTCAACAATTCATTTCGCAAGAGAGCTGCGCTGATCTTCATCTTATTCACCGCCAAAATTTGTAGTAATTACTTTGTAGACAACAATAGTGCAACTGACAACTTGCGCATTTCATTATTGGCATTCCTCTTATTTTTCTCGATCGTGGGAAATTTCCACGCATTATTCTACGTCGAGATATTGGTGCTTTTCAAAGATTACGTCTGCGAGACCATCACCTCAATGCATCAGACGGATTTTGAGAGACCGATTGTAAGGAAGAATTCTGCGGAAAAACTCGTTAAAACGTTGATGGATGTCAAGTATGTGTTTCACGAGATGAAAAACATTTGCGAAATCATCAACCGGCATTTCGGGTGGAGCATCATTGCGATTTGCCTCAAAAATTGCATCGACTTTGTCTACGCAATATTCTGGATTGCAGTGCGGTTGCGAATGGCCGAGTCGGGACTGTTTTACATTGGTACTCGTGAGAATGGAATCGAATCATCAAAAGCTTACAAGCCATTTTCTCATTCCAGGATTCTTCGCTGGCTTCCTGTTGTTCGTCCTAACCACATTTTTCTTAATTGATGCCTGTCACTTTTGCACAATCAACCAAATGGAGGTCATCAAAAGCATTGAAATGTTGGCCACTCAACGAGTCGGACGAGAAGGAAATGACAAGATTGAATTGGCGAAAATGCAGCTGATTTCTCAAATAAGAAACATCAACATCAAGATTACCGGCCAAGGCGTGGTCGACATTAATCGCAGATTTCTCACAAAGGTAAGTCTGTCGGCTCTAAAGTTGTCTTTTAACCAAGCTCAAGTCCAATTCCAGTTGGGAGTCGCTGCCTGCACTTACACAATCATCTTTGTGCAGTTTTATTTGTCGCAATGAATCAATACACGCAGCTGCAAAAGTCACGGAAGCTGTTTGAGATCCCTCGCTTTAGCTGTAACTTCCTAGAACCTTCTACATAGAATGATTGTTCTTAGCTGATTTAGAGGTCATATTTTAATGATTTTTAATTATGTTTTTTTGGATTTTGCCCACGAATAAACAGTTTTGCTGTGTTGTTGCTTGAAGGATGTCCATTAGAATGGTTTCATAGGAAGGGCTGCTCAGAGCTATGCTCCGGCGCTCGGTGAAGCTTTAGATAGGTCTCGAACTTCCAATACATTTTCCCTCGCTCAACTGTGAAGGAAATCTTCGGAAAATGCGTGGTCATCGCACCAATGCGGACATGAATTCCTCCAGCTTTGTTGATGAATATGGAACGATGACTAAGGGAAATTCGAGACGTAATCAATTAAGGCATTACATGTTGAGCAGTGACGAATGTAAAGAGCAATCAAATGATAGCTCGGGGGCGTTTAATTACGCGAATGGAGGACATTTCTAAGCATATTCGTTTGAAGTGGACTGAAGACCTTAGTTGAGCTTTTGTTGCGCTTCTGAACGGACATGAAAGGATTAAAAAAGTTTCTATATTTGTTCCGGACCTTCGGTCAAAGTCCCTATGATCTTGCGGGTGGACCAAGTGCCAGACAAACGCGTAGCCTTCGCTATTTATTATTCAGTCAATCAATTGTAGCTGCATTTTCTGTTGCGATTGCACTCGGAAGCCTAGTATCCGTTCCTGGGAAATACTACCAACAACCGACAAATCTGACAATTGCTGGATTCCTAACAATCTCGCTGTTTGTAACGACTGCCATCATTTACTTCCATGCGTGGACTTATCACTACAATTTGTACGAATTGTGGAAAAAGTTCAGTAATTTGGAGCGCATCTTCAAAATTAAATTCAAGAGGAGAATCTGTTTTGGTAGATTTGCCCGTCGTTACACTCTGAAGGTTCTGGCGAGCTTCGTCCTCTTCTTCCTGTTTACAGTTACTCGATTCCTATTTCCGTTCAGCCGGAAGGTAGTTTTCCTCCAAACTCCCTTAGTGTTCTTACACACGACGACATTGATTGGCAACTTTCATGCGCTGTTTTACTTTGAGCTGTTTTTCCACTTCGAACGTTTTGCTTGTGAGACGATTCATGTCGGGCACCCCATCAAACCGCAACCTTCTTCGAACCCGTTAAACCTGGACGCGTTTAATCTCCGTAAGCTCAATCAATACCTGACAAATACGAAATATGTGGTGTACGAACTGAAGGAGATTTCGGATATCATAAATCGCCACTTTGGGTGGAGCATCGTCTCGCTTTGCGTCCAAAACTTCATTGAGGCTCTATTTAGCATGTTTTGGCTGTTAATCTTCACAAATAACACTGAATATGATTCCATTAGTCCTCAAATCCTCCGTAAGTCGGCTTAGATATCAATTCCTCCGTGGACACACACTGATTGTTGGTTGTTCCTCGCAGGTCCATTTGTGCACTTTTGGGCTGCCACCATATCGATTGTATTCCTCCTGGATGCCGGAGATTCTGGTTTGACTGAGGTGAATGCAAAGACTGCGGTATTTGAGCCAGCTCTTAAACTTGATTTTTCTTTAGAAGAACAAGCTCATCAAGAACATTGAAGCAATGACATCTTTCGCTCTTCGAGGAGACGAAATCTACTTGTCGAGAATCCAGTTGATTACTCAAATTCGGAACTTGAACTGTCAATTTACGGGCAAAGAGATGTTCGAGGTCAACCGAAAATTTTTGGCCAAGGTGAGTCAAACTGGTACGCCCAATGATGAATCACCAGTTATCTCCTTCCAGATGGTTGGCGCCAGTGTCATTTACGCCATCATTTTGCTGCAGTTTCTTTCTCTGTCTTGATTGATTCGTGCTTATTTCGAGATTCTGCAGACGCCCTGAAGGGCATCCCGTCGGCTCATGGTGCTGTAATTATTTCGATTGTAACAAAAATTAATTAAGTTGAGTAACTCAAGAATAAATTATTGAAATTGGGCGAGCAAACCTTCGAGTGTCAAGCGTGGGGGCAGAGTAACCACGATGACGTTCGATGACTTGCTGAAATGAAAATTAATTAGTTTCCAATTCGATTTTCGAGGCAATACGCAATCAGTCTTGAATCATCGTCCCTCCGCAATGGATCTGAAAGAGTTGTCAAAGTATTCAATCGTATTCTACATCTTCGGTCAGTGCCAATATGACCCTCTGCATTCAAAACGATCGCTCAGCACTCGTCTTGTAACACTGATGTATTACTTCGCTTCACTTTTCGTCGGGACGGTCGCAATAAATTTACTATTGAATGCCCTTCGTGATAATTCCAGAAATAAGATAGAGTTGACCGTAGGCATGATAATCGTTTGCCTTGAAGTAGCGTCGATGACCATTATAACTTACAAGACGGTACGCCATGGCAACTTATTCGATCTCTGGACGGAGCTCCATCAGTTGGGGCAGTCCTTCCAATCGGACTTTGGTGCGAAAATGTGTTTCAAAAAATTCGTCAAACGTATTATACTGAGGTTTGGCATTTGTATTGGCGCATACCTCCTGTGCTTGGTTTGCCGTTTCTTTGTTTATCGACCGGTTGAGAATTTGTCCTTGAAGCTTGCAACGTCATTCTTGTTCACTATGACACTTGCTGGCAAGCTGCATGCGATATTCTATTCTGAGTTGCTGGCCCACTTTAAGAGTCATCTCACCGAAGCTATTGACTCCGTACGAAAGACCGAGGCCCTGAACTCAAGGAAGTTTCGATACTACGACGCGTTCCAGGTTCGCAAAGTTCATCAAACTTTGTTGAACGTACAGCGGGTGCTTTTCGATTTGAAGCACATCTCAAATACCATAAGCCATCATTTCGGTTGGGGTTTGATCGTGATATGTTTTCACCACGCTTTCAACATTACCTTCACTTTGTTTTGGGTTGTCACGCACTTTCACAAAGGGAAGATCAGAATGTTGGGTAAGTGCTTCTTCACAATCTAGCAAGAGAGAGGGTCTTCAAAGATGATCGTCTGAATTCAGGTTCCATGGGGAAGTGCCTCACCATTGTGATTTCAACAGTGCTCCTTTTTGATGCTTGCCATTTCTGTCAGCTCGAGGTAATGGGGTCAAAGAGAGCTAATAGTATTTTTCAAATCGATTTCTTTTGCAGAAAGTCGACCTCATCAGAAGCCTCGAAGAATTGTGCATGTCCGTTGAGAAAACGGATAACATTCAGGCAACCAAAATGGAGGTGACTGCACAAATTCGAAGCATGAACATAACCATCTCGGGCAAAGGTCTTTTCGAGATCAATCGACCCACTCTGGCGAAAGTGAGTTGCATTCATTAATATTCATAGAATAGCATGCCCCTCTCAAGTGAAAATTCTTTTTTTCCTTTCAGTTGATAGCTATGTGTTGCACGTACACCGCCATTTTCATTCAAATATATTTGTTGGATTAAAAAACAATGACAAATAATTATATTAATCAATGTCAACACTTGTTTGCGAAGGGGCAGTCGGGGTCGTTTGAGCTGCCGAGAGATTTAATCATTTTGGCCCTATGCCCAATTTCTCGGTCGACATCAGTCGCAGATTCCTCACAAAGGTAAGCCTGTCGGGTCTAAAGTTGCCTTTTAACCAAGCTCAAGTCCAATTCCAGTTGGGAGTCGTTGCCTGCACTTACACCATCATCTTTGTGTAGTTTTATTTGTCGCAATGAATCAATGCACGTAGCTGCAAAAGTCACGGAAGCTGTTTGAGATCCCTCGCTTTAGCTGTAACTTCCTAGAACCTTCTACATAGAATGATTGTTCTTAGCTGATTTAGAGGTCATATTTTAATGATTTTTAATTATGTTTTTTTGGATTTTGCCCACGAATAAACAGTTTTGCTGTGTTGTTGCTTGAAGGATGTCCATTAGAATGGTTTCATAGGAAGGGCTGCTCAGAGCTATGCTCCGGCGCTCGGTGAAGCTTTAGATAGGTCTCGAACTTCCAATACATTTTCCCTCGCTCAACTGTGAAGGAAATCTTCGGAAAATGCGTGGTCATCGCACCAATGCGGACATGAATTCCTCCAGCTTTGTTGATGAATATGGAACGATGACTAAGGGAAATTCGAGACGTAATCAATTAAGGCATTACATGTTGAGCAGTGACGAATGTAAAGAGCAATCAAATGATAGCTCGGGGGCGTTTAATTACGCGAATGGAGGACATTTCTAAGCATATTCGTTTGAAGTGGACTGAAGACCTTAGTTGAGCTTTTGTTGCGCTTCTGAACGGACATGAAAGGATTAAAAAAGTTTCTATATTTGTTCCGGACCTTCGGTCATCGGGGGTTCTGGTTTGACTGAGGTGAATGTAGTAAGGACTGCGATATTTGTGCCAGCTCTTAAACTTAATTTTTCTTCAGAAAAACAAGCTCATCAAGAACATTGAAGCAATGACATCTTTCGCTCTTCTTCACAGTCAATTTGATTTATGTGAGGCTTTGTATCTTCGTTCATAATTCACCGCCGACGATTGCCTCGTTAGTTAAAACTGGAAAAAGCCAACCGTCTCCACTTCATGCTTGAGCTCCGTGTCTGACCCGAGCAGCTCCCCTCAACAATGAAACAAATTCAAAACTACCTTCCTCCAAAAAACGTCATTAAATTCATTCGAAGCAAGCACAATTCCAGAGAATAATCCATTTTAATGGAATTGATTTGGTCAAAAACCAGAGAATTTTAACGGAAAATTTGAATGAAAATGACGAAATTCGGACAAAGCACTCCGAAATGAAATGTCAAAGAGTGGAATCCGAACTATCGAGACGAGCGAATATGCAGAAAACGAAGAAGAAGAAGAACGTTTCGCTGCGATATTTGTATGGTTAAATTGAAAGTTCGACTGGTGTTCGGTAAACGAGAAGAAGCCAACAAACAACACCAGCTGAATGAATGCGACTGCGAAATCCATCGCACGACATCCATACACACGCGTCGCTGTCATTGGCAAAGCGAAGTGAAGAAGTGTCAAAAAAGAAGAAGAAAAATAATTTCACGGCGTCGAAGTTGATGATGGTCGAATCATCAACATCGACATAGCACGGAAGCGAAGAAACGAAAAAAAAACGGAAATTGTGTTTTTTCACTGCAATTTGCACGGTTGCTTTCACGACGAACAATCGGAGAAGAAAAAGAAGAAGAAGAAGAAAGTGAAATTTTGGTAGCAACAAATCGATAACTTCAGTACGTCACAGTGAGTTCAATTGAAAGCTCTCGTATTTGACTGTTTTGGAGTGAATATCGGCCGCAATGACGTTCTTCAGTTACATTTTGTCGCCGAAACTATACAAAGAGTACGGTGACGGAGCAACTCAGGTAATTCGCCATGCCGCCCCTTCAGCAATCGGTTATTTTCGATTTGGCCAACTCCGCTAGCAGATTGAGTCGCTCTTTATGTAATCGTAATCGCATATCAATGATTTTTCTTCTCTTTCTTTCTTCGATTTTGTGGTTTTCACCCTTGACCAAAACAGAAATTCTATGAGCCTGGCGGCTTAGAACGGTGGGGCGACCAAATCATCTCAACTGTACGTGTGATCGATGGAGTCTCATCTGTCAGTCGGGACGTCGAGATTAATGAGAACCATTTCTTTGATTTCATAACCATCCGCACCCACCAACACTCTCTCAACACGCACACAAATATCATCCCGAACACATCAGCTGTCACTCGTGTGGAATATAAGCTACTACACATCACCATTGATCATAACATTCCTCTATCGCCGAGGATATTTTGTAGCGGAATCGATAACATCGCTAGCCAAGGTGTCCACAGGCATTGGCCTATTGGTGATGATTTCGTTGTGCATGCGCGGATTCGGACGATCTCAAAGCAAAACCTACACGAAATTCGTGAAAACGCTTGAAGATGCCAAGCAGAATTTGAGCAACCAAGCGGCCAAAGACCGCTTAAGAGTTTTCGACTTTGATTTCAAAGACTGGCCAGTCGACTTTAATGTTCGAGACGTTGAGGGGTGAGTTAGAACCGTCTCGTTTCACAAGAAGCGATCCTCAATTCATTGTTTGAATTGCCTTTCAGAGATGATTCCAAGAGACGAAAGGACGTCAGTGCCACATCGCGTCGCGCCAAGCCATTTTGGATATCAACGTTACCCTGTGAGGTCATCGCTTACATTGCCATTCACACATTCGGAATTCGAATGATTTATCCCGGCTCGGTGAAGCTTATCCAGAGCTTCTTGCATCCAATGTTGGTTGAAGGACGGACCAAGCTGGCTCAGGAGGAGAACGGCAAACGCTACAAATTGAAGACGATCGACAACAACGAAATCGACACATTTTTTGTGGATAATCGGGAACGAGACGGCGCGCCGAATGGAAAAACGTTGGTCATCTGTTCGGAAGGTACGTTGTTGGGTGGCATCCCAGTGAGTGACTGAGAATTGTGTTCATTTTCATTCTCACCCACAGGCAACGCCGGTTTCTATGAGATTGGCATCATGAGCACACCATTGGCATTGAAATACTCCGTATTGGGTTGGAATCATCCTGGATTTGGTGGCAGCACAGTAAGTGTTCCGGCCTGAGGCATCATCATCTGAGCGTCCTTCAATCAATCGCTCCAATTTTCATAGGGAAAACCATATCCGCAACAAGACCAGAACGCAATCGATGCCGTCATGCAGTTTGCCATTCACAAGCTGGGTTTCCAGCCCGAGCACATCCTCCTGTTCGGCTGGAGCATTGGTGGCTACTCCTCACTCTTCGCCGCAACACAATACAATGACGTCAAAGGCGTAATTCTTGATGCCACCTTCGATGATCTTCTGCATTTGGCCATTCCCCGAATGCCGACCTGTCTATCGGGCATCGTCCGAATTGGCATCCGCGAATACGTTAATTTAAACAACTCGCAATTGGTCAACCACTATAGTGGCCCATTGCTGATGATTCGTCGCACTGAAGATGAGGTCATTGCCGAAGATTTGGAATTGTCAACGAATCGAGGAAACAATCTGGCGGTTTATGTCTTGAAGACGCGCTACCCGAACATTTTCCAGCCCGACCAAATCGCTCACGTTTCGAAAATACTATCCGCTCCGTTGGAGAAGTGTAAGTCAAGCGACGATTGCTTTCTATTTGAATCGTTAATTGACTAAGGTTTTATCGTTTTTTCAGCGAATTCCACCTCAAATTCCAGCGATGAACTATGCTTTTCACTGCTGTTGTCCTTCGCTTCGGAGAACTCGAAGAGATTCCCACTGGATATCGGAGCAGAATACACCGGCGCACAGCGGAACCAAATGGCTGAATATTTGCTCCGCAAGCATCTCTGCGATTTCAAATCCACCCATTGCACCCCACTGCCGGGCGACTATTTCCAAACACCATTTGACATACCCAGCGATGAGAATGGTTTCGTCTTCACCTAAGCCCTTTCGTCTGGCATCTTTGATTTGAATGTGCATGGAAGTGGAATCAACTCATGCCGGATGGAAATCCCCCAACTTCTTTCCGCACATTGTCAATTTACCTTCGATTTGGTCATTTATTTATTGGATTCTTTGGACTTCTTGGACGGCCATCGTCTGGTGTACATCGGATCGGTGGCCGTGTCGGTATATTAATCGATGCGTAAGATTTTTCTGAGGCATCAATATGTGTACAAATCAAACAAATAACTTTTAATTATTGACACAATTAACATGTCAATTGATGGAACTTCAATAAAATTAGTCTATAAATAAATGAGCTTATGTATTTCCTTGCTTTCGAAATTGAGGGTTTCGAGTGGAATCTTGAAACGAAGAGTCAGTACAAAAGTGAGTTGAGATATTGGTCTGTTGCCACTCGTACCCAGATTCAATGAGGTGAGTGCACGAATTGAGATAACAGTACTTCCGCTTGGAATCACACGGCGTATCTGAGAATGGGCTTGCACAAATACAAATGGGTTGCGCAGTTCATCAGCGATACGCGGCTTGCAAAAAATTGACGGCACTCTTCATAAGGGAGATAAAAACGCAAGAAACCGTCCAAAATTAACTTGCGATCAGATTAGAATATGAGTTATGGTCCCGTTCAAGCGAAGATATCATCAAATGTCCCCCCTCAGAGCACCCCAGAACTAAGTCTTGACCTTCGCGTAAGTGCATCGCCGTATTCTACTCGCCTGAGCTCTGCAGCTTTGAATTTGCTGCAAGAACAAGAACTAGTCGACAGCCCGCTTTTTAAGTCAATACAGTCACGATGGCAGAATACGCTGAGCCCTGGACAATGATTCAGCGCAACATTAATTTGTCAAGTGCTTTGTTTTTCCCCTCCATTGGTAAAGAGCGTTTCATTCATTGGCAACTCCAAATCAATAGGAGCCACTTGGCTTCCAGTCATTGAACGCATTTGACCAGATACCGAGATACTGGAGTACCACAACCCATATTGACTTGTGGTCTCAAGATAATGAAACTGTTTTCGCTCAAGCTTCCGCATGAGTACTATTAGCTTCCTTCGCAGATAAGACGTTATCAGTCGAAACTTGGTCAATATCATATGGAGGCGGTTGTTAGAAAGTCTAGAACGGACCTTAACACGTCACGATAAGCAATCCAATAATCTGATTTCGTACGTGAACTGGTGTGTTACTGTCATAGCGTCCTGTTTGAAATCATCTTCAATCATCTGTGTATCAAGTGGGTGGCTGCAACGAATTCCGAATAATTCTGAACCAAAAACGTTAGCAGTTTTGATAAGCTTTTGCTATCAATAACACTTTCTGCGTGGTCATCGATAAGATAAAGTTTATGCTCTATCAGCGGCACTCTATAGGTTGGACTCGTGACCCCCTTGACATTCATCCGGAAAAGTAATTTGCTATAAAACCGAAACCCCAATCCACAAATCGACAGTTGACAATTGGTCAAAATGAAATTACAATTAACAATTTTCGTGGCTCTTTTCGCCGTTTCGGTAATTGTCCAAGTTTGAGATCGAAGTGACTTTTGGAGCTAATTTATTTTCTTTTCTTCTGCAGGCAATCGATGCTCGCAGCATAGCTTTCACTTCGAAGCAAAGCTCAGATCGCTTCGAATGTGTCAGCAGCGAATTCAAGCGCATCTCCGCCCAATACCCACAGTTCCAATCCTGGTTCGATCAGGAGACCCAACACCTCGAAACTTACCGTCAAGGCGTCCAAGAATGTGCCGGAGATGAAGACTGCTTGGCTGCTCACCGCGAAGCTAGCCGTGCCGCCTGGAACCTGCGAGTCGACCAATTGGCCCAAGAAGAAGGAGGTGCTCCTGCTGCTGCTGACATCCGTGAGGCTTCTGCCCTCTGCTCAGGCCCAGCTTCTCGTGGAAGCTCAGACCGTTTGGAATGTGTCACCCGCGAGTTCGAGCGCATCTCTGCCCAATACCCACAGTTCCAATCCTGGTTCGATCAGGAGACCCAACACCTCGAAACTTACCGTCAAGGCGTCCAAGA
>JANSTV010049284.1:0-25594 GCA_027564135.1 Lestremia cinerea
TGATATACCTGTCGGACTGGCTGATGATCGGTGCGTTACCATTTTGTGTTGAACAAGGTTCAACGCAAGTCACTCTGGTGTAGTGTGGCATCGATGGCTCGGTTCACAGGGTATTCAACAATCGTGGCGAAGTTGTGAGAGAGCGGTGGAGTTTGGGAGAGCGGAAGAAGAGGGACTGAGCGGGAAAGAGAGGAAGAGGGACTGAGCGGGAAAGAGAGGAAGCGAATGAGAGAAAGAGAGAAAAGAGAGAGAATGAACCGGAAATGGGAATTCGGATGAATTATAATTTCTTTAACGTTTTATTTGATCATTTGAATTCATACCGATTTTCGTGGCGATACCACTCTCGTTGGCATTTCGTGACGATTCAGAATCGGTCAATGTGGATCTTGTTAATTTTATCCGTAAAATTTCTTTTTAGTCATTTCGAAATGTTCATCCAATTGATATTCAAAGCAACGGGCCAATTGATGTCACAGACAACGTATATTTGCACGTAGCCGCGTGCCGCAGTGCGCAATGATATTGAACCTTTCGAATGCCCGTCGAACAATGCCAATCGTTGTGATTCAATGAATCAATTAACAATAGTATGTCAAAAATGAAATTCTTCATAACGTTACCGCCTCGACACGCACTTGTAATTCGTATTTGTTTGTAATCAGTTTATAAATGAAAAAGGAAGGAGAGAAACAGAAACAACAAATTTCTTTCGTGGCTTCGAAGAATGGGCTTTGTCATCGCTATTGTTTTCGTTGGAACTGTGCGTGAGCTCGGTGTGTGTGTGCATGTGATCTGCATGACAATGATGCCAATGGCTATTTCGTCGGCACGAAAATATGCAAACAAATCATTCGAATTTGGATATTTAGTCTGTGATTCATGCCGAATGCAAATGCATTTGACGAGTGGTTGAGCATGAATTTCGATAAGAAGGAAGTTTTGAGTGCGGGTGGCTTTAGCGATAATGCTTCAATGGGATGGGCGATTCATCGAGATGGTGGAGTCGTAATCAGGGGAACCTTTGATGCTGCTATCGGTTGTTTCTTAGTTGTTGGATATTCTTCAGAGACGATGGTTTGTTCAGCGATAAGCGGAACCTTTCTGATGGACCATCCGATTGGGAGCAGAGTGGAAGAGAACTTGGATACTCTTTTGGACTTGAGCTCATCTGGCTGATAGTCCAGTTCTTATCTTAAGCATACTTGATGCCTTGCCGCTTCAATCAACACCCAACTCAATTCGAAAAAAAAACTCAATCCTTGGCCATAATTTCAATAGTATGACATTTATTCTATACAATTCAATAAAAAAACGGTCAATTAATCAATAAATTCTGATTGTCCTATTCTGGAAGAAGCGTTTGTGAATCTCATCAGAACTCCATCAACCAATCAATAATCAATAAGATTGCCGATCAAATTAATAATTGTACGAAGTTGATTGAATGTTTCGGCCATGAAGTTTCTCGTCGATCCAATCCCGGAATAGTGGAATATTGACATAAACGCCGGGAGTCGAGTCACCGCAACCGATGCCCCACGAAACAATACCGGCCTGGTAGTAACGATGCACGGAACCAGGAATCTCGCAAACCAACGGAGAGCCACCATCGCCTTTGCATGTATCGCGACCGCTCTCACCGCCAGCGCAAATGAAACTTGGATTCAAATTGAAGTGGCTTCCCAAACGAGTAGCGCGCAATTTCTCGAGACAAATGTGTCGTGGCACCACCGGCAATTCAACTCTCTTCAAGATGACTTGGTATTTGCCCTCCTTGCCGAAGAGATCCTTACCCCATCCGGAAGCGAAGCAACGTTTTCCATCGAGAACAGCATCTTTTGGTGGCAAACATACGGTATTTACATTTTCAGCAATGTCAACTGGATGCTTCAAGAACAACAATGCAACGTCATTGGACAAACTGCCCTTGTGGTAGTGCTCGTGAGTGATGAAATCTTCAACATCGCGATCTTGATGAGGGAAAACTT
The DNA here is from genome assembly GCA_027564135.1 of Lestremia cinerea. NCBI lineage: Eukaryota > Metazoa > Arthropoda > Insecta > Diptera > Cecidomyiidae > Lestremia > Lestremia cinerea. Next base: position 1,992 of record JANSTV010049284.1, read on the forward strand.
CATCCTTGGTTTGCGTGTCCCATTCGCCAGCACGGATTTTCAACGAATGCGGATCCTTGCCGTACACACAATGGGCAGCTGTCAACACAACATCCTTGGCGATCAACGATCCACCGCACACATATCTGGAAGAGGAGAACGTTTGATAAACAAAAGCCCAGCGAAACGGTCATTCATCCACTCGGCCTTAAAACCTACACATTCAGCTTTTGAGTTAAAGCAGTTTCATCTTTCAACACGGCCACCGTCCATGGGAATTCGCCGAACTGTGATTCATTGTCTTTGTCACCGGTAATGCGAAAACCGACGCCTTCGATATTTCGGAAGCCGCAACCGTCGTTGATTTTGACGACAGGTATGATGGGTTTATCCGCTTTCAGTGAACAACATGTTTGGAACAAGGCCTTGCATTCATTTTCCTCGCCAAAACGAATGTCAATCAGTCCTGTACCATCCGTGATGATTGTACTATTCGCACATTGGTAGTACGGAACACATTCGCCATCATAGCACGACTGCAAACAGAAACATTACGTTCGTTAAGCAATCGCTTGGTTGAGATAAGCTCAGTCACACTTACGTCAACACCACCATTCACAGTGGTTGGCTGGGCATTTGGGTTTGGTCTGGGACCCGGACCTGGTCCATTGTTGTTGTTGTTGTTGTTGTTGTTGTTATTGTTGTTGTTGTTATTGTTGTTGTTGTTGTTTGGATTTGGTCTTGGATTAGGATTTGGATTTGGATTGGGGCCTGGACCTGGTCCTAATGGACTCGGTGTGAACACTGATTCAATCAGGTCATCCAAAGAGCCCTGTTGTTGACTCAGTGATACAAAACATAGTACCAGTACAAAAACTATCTGCTTCGACATGTCTACGGAAGGAGGAAAAAGGAGGGGAAACCGTTTAATAATTAGAGCACAGATAAGTTCAACAGGAGCAGTTATCGGAGGAGATTAAAAAAAAACAACGAACTTGATTTCGAAATGAAAAACCTTATCAATTTGTTTATACTGTCGTTTCTGGGCCGTCGTGATCGCGAGAGAGAAAAAACTTGATTTCGAAAAGGTTGAAAGGTCGCCAAGGCAAGGAAAATATCAATTTTAAATTTTGATCTATCGACGCGTTTTGGCGTTTGCGTGTGTATGTGCGCGTGTGTGTGCGCTAGTGCTAGTATGCAATGTGATGGTCTCTTTTAGTACACAGTGCCCCAACTATGAGCATTCAGTGTCACCAATGTACGTAAAATGAGTTAATCATTCGAATGAGCGATACGACCGAATGTCAAATGGTTCGCCAATCGTACGTCCGTTCTACTAACATCACGTCTATTTGATAGCGTTTCGCAACTGGTCGTGCTACACCGCACGCATACCAGAAACTGTCACAACAAACAACCATTCGCGGTGATTTCCCACAAGAATCATCATTCTCGTTTTATTGCTTCGGTGTTCTGGCAAATAGAACCGGTTACCATTTTTCGAATATCTTAAATTCACGATTCGTGAACCGTGAGCTGTGAGACGCGAGCCGCATACGCGCTAGCGTTCCAATCCTCTTTCTCTTTCATACACACACATTCCAAATAGCCGTGCCATTTCGTGGCCAATCGTGTTGCGCCGATAGCAAAGCGCAAAATGAAATACAGTTTGAAGGATTTCGTTGTCAATACTTCAGTCCGATGTCGTAATAATCACAATCCAATTTACAAGGTAGATCAGTCCACTAACTAGAAGTTCAAGGTTGTTTTGATCGAATTTGAGAAAAAGGCGGATAAAAAACGATTAGAAATCTATTTTCGTTTGGAATTGCCTGTTTGTGGCGATTTGCATTCAATTCCTGATTCTGCAATTTGCAATTCCTGATTGATTTCTATCCGCAACACAATACAGCACACAGCGATACGGTGATTTCGATACCAGTTTCTCCCGCTAAGAGTCGATCATCTCGTTTTCTCGGAAATGTCATATGATTTTAACGATCGAGTTGAGAAAAAAAACCAACTCCGCTGCCTTCGCCGCTATCACTATGGACGATGAACGAATATCCCCCCAATTTCATCTCATTTCCCAACGACAATCTCCGTCAATTCGCAATAATTCACGCACTATTTTCCCGAAATTCCATTTCATTTACTTTTCTTCTTCGCGTTTTTTCATCATCATTTTTTTTCGCTTCTCTCAAAATGATATTTCAAAGAATTAACTTACTTGCTGTCTGCACGGTGTCGTGACTTGATGATTACTAACTGACCCTGGAGTATTGAGGATGTTTGAACGCCAGTCGGACCAGCGAACAAATGAACTAGTGATAACACAAGCAACTTTGCGATTCTTGTTGTTGCCGCCGCTTGTCGTTCGTTGTTTATGTTGTTGCTGCTGCTGCTGCTGATTGGTGGTGGTTTCGCAGCAACGAATTGCTACTGCTGCTGCTGTTTCGGTGTGATGTTAACGACTTGAATAATCATCCAAGATATACTGGTAGTGCGCCGAAATCAAATGTCGGCTGTCGGTTGTCGGTTGTTGGAGTGATGGGCATCAGGTAGGGAAAATCCAGTTTTTACAAGCACGATTTACATGCAATTGATATTCCTCGTTCACTAATTAGACGATTCACATTTCACGATATCTGTGTGAGTGCGTGTGTGTACGCGTGTGTGTGATTTCGTGCCAATCGAATCGATTTGAATTGTGGTCATTTTGTAATTTATTCGGCCTGTCCCACCCGGTTTGGTGTACCTTTCAAATCAACTTGATTTTGCCAACTGACCCATGGCTAGCCTTCGATCTCTCAATCGAAAACCGACGTGACCTCATGATCGTCCTCAGGGGCTTTTCAGTACGCCGAAAATTTCCTTCGAATCGAAACAACCACCCTGTAACGAAACAGTAGCCGTTGGCCATCAATCACGTCAGAATGAAAGGAGGAGAAGAACGAATGCTGCTTGTTCAAGCGCGTAAGCAAAGCACTTGAGAATTACTCCGATCCGCCTGTCTACAGCATCACACGCGTGCACTTGCCACAGTCAGGTTTACAACAATGTAAACCGTTGTTTATTTTGCTGGACATTTTTTTCCGTCATTTCGTCTCTTTTTCTTTCTGTTGGGGAATTCTGCAAAACTAATTGAGAAATCAACATTTCTGGCTGGCAATTCGAGTGAATTGCCTGTTTGCGCAGTCAATAAAGACAAACAGTTGAAAATTGGTCATTTTTTTTTTGTGGAAATAATAATTTATTATTCTCTTAAATAGAAGAAAACTCCATCAACGATGGATGAGTCCAAATCTATTGCGTCATCAATCAAGCAATGTAATAGCTTTTGTCCAAGTGCTTGTAGTCGAATTGCTCATCGATCCATTGCCGGAACAGTGGCACATTGACATAGACACCGGGACTCACATCACCGCAGCCGATGCCCCATGCAACGATGCCAGCTTGATAGTATTGATCGGGCTTGCCGTTCGGAATGGGGCACACCAGTGGAGAGCCTCCGTCACCTTTGCAAGTGTCTTTGCCTTTTTCGCCGCCGGCACACAAGAAACTCTCATGCAATTTGAATCGATTGCCCAATCGTGTTCGACGCAATGCCTCAAGACACGGCACATATGGAATGATGGGCAAATCGATTTTCTTCAATATCACTTGATATTTGCCCTCTTTGCTCCAAAGATTTTTGCCCCAGCCGGAGGCGTAGCATCGAGATCCATCGAAAACGAAACCTTGCGGTGGCAAGCATGCGGTATTAACATTCTCAACCAATTCAACCGGTGAGGTGAGAATCATTAGGGCCACGTCATTGTACAAACCGCCCTTGTAATACGCCTCGTGAATGATGACTTCGGTCACATCTCGATCTTGATGCGGGAAGATTTCGTCAGTTGTTTGTGTGTCCCATTCACCGGCACGGATTTTCAGCAAATTTGCTGGTTTCGAATGAACACAATGCGCTGCGGTCAAGACCACCTGTGGATGGATCAATGAGCCGCCGCATTGGTAAACGTTTCCCTTTGCACTCCCCTCTACGATCTCTTCTTTCAGCACAGCCACCGTCCAGGGAAATTCACCAAATTGAGCTTCGTTGTCATGATCATCGGTTATTCGAAAACCAACGCCTTCACCATTTCGAACGCCGCAACCAGATGGTTTTTCGATCTCCGGAATGATTGGAACGTCACTTTTCAGCGAGCAACAGGTCTGCAGAAGCCCCTTGCACGGATGGAAAGCGGGATCAGGGTTGTCCTCTTCACCGAATCTCACGTCGAGGATGCCTTCACCGTCCGTGATGATTGATCCGTTGGCGCACAAATAGTATGGAACGCATTCCCCTTGTGAGCATGGCTGCGAAAAGAGGATCCGGTGAGCATTTCCGGTTTCGAAAACATGAAATTCTCGCTTACGTTCACTTCGTTGTTTGTTGTTTGAACTGGTGCTGGTGGCATGGGTGCAGGTCCTGGCGCCGGCGGATAACCACCATTGCCATTCGAAGGGTTCGATATTGTGTTCTGCTCATTCGGTGGCACCATAAAGATATCCTTGATCAAATCATCCAATTCATCGCCGGCCGCCAATCCGCACAACAAGCCGACGACCGTAATAAACAATTCTGAGTGACGGTTTCGCATGTTTTCTCTGGAAAAGGGAAAAAATCATAAAGCAAAAATCAAAACAATTCATAAAACAATAACATCATTGATCTTATTGCAGTCAATAAATTTCGATTGTAGCCATTTTCCTTGATATTAATATTCATCTATCGGTCCGAAGGTCACGTCGAAATGACACTAAAATTCAATAATTCCAAGTTGAATACCGAATATCACAAATCCCCGTCTCTTCGTTTGACCTGACTTTGATTCAGCTTGACGATTGCACGTTTTTTCTCTTCTTCTTTTTTTCTTTCATTTTCTGTCATTTCATTTCATTTTGATATTCAACCGTTTTGGGGGGACTACACACCAGTCGTCATCCAAGTATATCGAATCCGGTTTCTCTGTGTGTGTTTTTTGTTGTTGTCGACTTCTCTCCATTCAAATTGACTGGCTCGACAGGCAGATATCGTGTGGTGACCGATAGCGATATGCTCATTAAGTTGACCCGTTCTTATTGGTAAATCGGTAAATAATCAATTTTTTTTTCTTCTACTCTTTTGACTTTTTCGTTGAGATGGCCGAAACGAATAGACAAACGGATGGACGGACAGCGGACCAGGAATGAAACGAGACAGGTTAAATTTGAAGATGGTGTCATATCGAATGACAGAGGAATAAATTTCGTGCTTTCAATCGAGTGCCATTATCAACGATGAATGTTTGATGAGCGATGGAGATCGAAGGCAATTGACTCGAGTATATGCATTTGAAATATCCATCCGAATGGTTCCAAGAGCGGAATGCACTTAACTGAATGATCGTAGCTGTGAATGCGCATGACCCCATCGATGGACGTTGGGTGCAAACGGTTGAAAAGTCAAACATCGATCGGTTGACTTTTCGATGAGTGACCACCGAAACGCGCAATTGACCGGACACCGTTGAGAATGCCGTGCGACATTCGTGCTGGTGTGGAGCGCGTGAAATGTCAACCGAAATGTTCTTCACATCGAAAGCGAATTATATTATATGATCGACAATTGTCTCTGAACGACGCCGAAGGAAAATGAAACCCAAAATATTTACCATTTGACGAGGTCCCTTTCAGCTGTTTGCAATGAGGCCCCGTCTTTGAACTACTCTGATACTTGAAAATTTGCAGATAATTATTTCGACGAACCACGCCGATGTTAACACTTGCTTAGTTCTCGGGCTAATGGTCAGCGCAGTGTTATTTACATGCGACCGACAAAAAAATAATATCGATGATAATGGTTTTCCGTGTCACATAGACATGGTTGAATCTCAGCAATGAACATGAATTATCTGCGATCTGTGTTGACTTCAAGTTTTTGCTTGATTTTCGTTTTTGACTGTTATTGTGTGCGATGCCACACACAATACAATTGCAAAATATTTACGATCGATTCGTACAGCGACGACGGATAGACGATGACCAAGACGTTGATGACGACCGACGACCATGCTAATGACGAAAAGCACAGCAAGTGTCCGACGGTGGCGCAGACAATGACAAACGGAGACGGTACCTCAAGAGGATCCGCAAACAGTGTTTCGACATCGACTCATTCTTATTGCTCAATTGCCTCTGGAACTGTAATGCAATTCAATTGTAAAACCCAATGGTCGACTTTAAGGCAGCACCGTTTCAGCTCATACCTACACACACCTACACACACTCATCAACTCACACAGATCCAATCAACTACAGACACGAAAATGAAAACCATTATTTTGCATTTGCGAAATTCTTCTGGGAATTCTCAATACGTGAAACAGGTAATGCAATAAGACTTAAGGGCAAATGATCATTCACGATGAAATCGAAAATGCGAAAAATTCGGAGCCGAAACGAACATCGGTCCGGTCTCGACAATGTATTCAGTGTGGTTATCTTTGGCTGTTGATGTCATGTTGATATGAAACGACACTCACTTCGGAATCGTGTGTGTGTGTGTGTGTGTGTGATTTTTTTGTTTCTCTCTTTATTGCGGGGCAAAAAACAAACTGGATTTTTGGTCACCTCGACTCGTTTCGTGGCCTATGTTCGATTATGCGACGAACCCCTCCTTTGCGAACGTCCGAATTCAAGTGTGGGTCGGCCGCATGTTTCGCAACATCGCATTCGATATTGACATTACCGGTCGTCATCTCGTCCCGGTCATCTCGCCACGTTCTCTCTCTGCACGTTCAATTGCTCATAGCAATGCCGAATAGTGCGCTGATGACGCAGATTTGTTGTAGTTGCCGTTCAAGATTCAATTGAAAAACCCAGCCAAAGGCTCGCCTTGAATTTCAAATGACAATCAATCACCGTCTCGTTCCGTCTTTTTCGGTGGCTCAAAACTGACCTGAATGCTGGCTTTCTGTCGGTCGTATCGTCACCAATCATGGGATATCTGACAAATGGCATCAATCGGATTGGATTTCATCAACGGTTTGACACCGAAAATCGTCATTTCACATTTCGGAAAATCCACTGATTTTTATCCCAAACCTTCGATAATCCCCCGGAAGTGAAGGAAAAACCTTTTTCATTTTTTTTTTTTGACGAAAAAGAAAGAATAATGGTTTTCATTCTTCATCGTTTTGCGAGAAGACAAAAATGGGCTTTGTTATCGCGATTTCGATTTTTTTCGGTTGAGCGATTATCGGTCGCCGGAAGTAAATCTTGTTTTCGTAACATTTCGTAAATCTCGCCGTTACCTCCGGGCATGACGGATACGATTCATTTTTTTCAGTTTGAAAAGGGATTTTCGCCAAAAAGGAAAGTTTTTTTTTGTTTTGCAAAAAATGGAATTCTCAGATCGAATCAGTAGATTAGAGTCGAAACCGGACGGAATGGATTCAGATGGATGCGTCATGTTGAAAGGAAATTTTCTTCGCTGAGGCAACATTTCGCTTGGAAAAACCTAATCAAAACAACGAATAAAGCGGCGCAGCAATCCGAGTCGATCACTCGCGGAATCGCAACTGTCGACAGTCATGTGTACGGAAGCGATTCAGTCGACGAACCAACTTCACGACTATTTACATCGAATTGACAGCTCGCAGTTCGAGCATCGTTTAGCGTTGGACGCGTTGCGCCTCGAAAGAGAAACAAAAAACAAAATGTCAATCTTCAGGAATCTGAATCCCTACGAATTGCACAAGAAGCTGATAAATGAGTACATTCTGAAGGCGCCTGGCGACACAAAGAAGCTTCTAGAACGTGACACAAGCAAAGACAAAACCGATATCGATGTCATTCGAGAGAATCATCGGTTCTTGTGGGACGCGGATCAGGCCGACACCTGGGAAAAGCAACTGGCCAAACGGTACTACGATAAACTGTTCAAGGAATATTGCATCGCCGATTTGAGTCGGTTCAAGGAGAACAAGGTGAGTCACTCATCCGTTGCTGGAGCGAATAACTCCTCTTACCTCGACATTGATTATTTTCATGAACGTTTGCCGTCGTTGCCAACTCTAGATTGCTTTACGTTGGCGAATCGATAAAGAAGTGGTCACCGGAAAGGGTCAGTTCATTTGCGGAAATAAGAAATGTGAAGCGAAGGAGGAGCTCCGCAGTTGGGAGGTGAATTTCGCCTACTCGGAACAGGGCGAGAAGAAGAATGCCCTCATCAAATTGAGTGAGTTGATTCTCCCGCCAGGAGAAGGAAATTGATGATCATTTTCTCTGTTTCGTCATTTTCAGGACTGTGTCCGGATTGTTCGGTGAAATTGAATTACTATTCGAAGAAACGTGAAGTGAAACGGATGAAGAAGCTGTCGAAGAAATCGAAGAAGGATAAACGTAGGGGCAGGGATGGTTCAACGGGAGAGGAATCTTCCACGCAGGATCTGGAAATGACGCAGGAGAGTGCGCAAGAGGATGAGGAGCTGGAACAATCGACGAACCCCACAGAAGATTCGGAGCCGAGGAGTAGCAGAGATGAACCCAGCATAAGCAATTTGGAAGAGCATTGCTGGACGAAACCCGTTGATGTCGAAGATAAGACTCGCGAAGAGGAATTCGATGATTATCTGGCCGACTTGTTGCTCTGAACAAAAATAAAAAACGCATCGCTAAGTTGCCAGATAGAAAGTTTTACTTGTAAATTGTAATTTATAGTTTGTAAATTTGAATAAGATGCTCGTCCCTCCGTACGATTGCGTTGCATGTGTGCAGAGAGGCGAGAGGCTAAAATCAATTCAGAATAGTTATTCTATAAGAATTCTTCCTTGCAGGCATCTCTCACAGAGTTCAGTGTGAACTTTGAGGAGCTAATCAAGCGAAATATGATTTGAGTTGAGTACGGTTTGTTCATTTATAAAATGCAAGAATTTTGTGCATCTGTTCAATGCCAGACAAGAATGCACCATGCGCTGTTGAGAAATATTGTTCATGGCATGCTTCACCGGCGAATAGTAGAACCGGTGAACGATCCAAGTGATGAACGTTGTATGCCACGTCATTCGGATCGTTTTGGGCACCATCGCCATTTTGGTCGTCTCTCAAGGTCGGTGCTGTAAAATTGATTCCATTTGGCTGGGTCGCGTGGAAGTCATTTAGTAAAATAGCTTCAGCCAAATGATTGCTAGAGGTGTCGGTCAGGTCACAATCGGTACTTATGTAACTATAGGCGCCCTGAATAAACTCATTTGAGCGCCATCGGGTGCTGGAACAAAAACAATTGAGATGAGTCTGTGCGTCGAGCTGAGCCGAGCCTTCCGTTACCCACCAATAATATCGAATGGGTGCAGGTATCGTTATTCTGGTAAATTGTGACAGCAGAGCCATGCAATCATCGATAATTTGCCTATCACTCATCTCCTCCATGTCAATGGCACCTTGGCCGCCGACCCATCCCAGAAGCGTATTAGATGGTCCGGGCTTCATGACGTCAAAACCGGTGAGATGTCGGGTCCAATGATTGTACTGGAAGGAATCGAGATGGGTATCATCATCGCATCGACCAACCGGTCGCCAAACGGGACTTACCTCCAAATTATTACTCTTGAAAATCACTTGAATGCCATCCAAATCTCCCCACCAGGGTCGATCAAACTGAATGAACAATTTATTGATTGTCTGAAATCCAATGTCATTGATGGCCCTTTCGATGCGAGTTGGAAGCGATGGATGGAACATTTTAGCATGTCGCTGTTTCAAAACGCCCAAAGAGAATGTCACTAAAACGTGATTTGCATGATAGATCGACCCATCGGAACATTTCACAGAAATGCGTTCGTTTGATGGGCGCCCGTGTCGTTGGTGGACTGATATTTGAAGCACTTCCTTGTTGTAATGAATGCGATTCTCGTCGATTTCTCGGCACATCGATTCAATGGCCGAACTGAATCCACGCCGGAAATTGTAATGAGCCTGGCAAGATTCGCCATTGTACGAGTATTTGCCCCAGAATTTAGCCGACACATGGTCCAGTGTCAAGCATGAATTGTCGATTACTTGGAAGCGTAGATGCCAGTCGAAAAGATTGCACGCCATTTGTTTTTCGTTTGGGCATTTGACCGTCTTCAGATATTGTTGGAATTTTTCTCGCAGGAAATGCTCAACGGACCTCGGATAGGTGTCTTGCATGAGGATATCATCGTTTCGAGCGTACTGCTCGCATTCACCCAGGATCTCTCCGATCAAAAAATCGATTTTCTTGACGAAATAACTGTCGATCTCATCGCCATTCTCGCAGAGATAAGCACCCAGGCCTTCTTCGGACTGTTCGGAAGACAGCAAGTCATACTTCTCGGCCAAATCGTAGAGTTGATTGTGTTTGCCATGCAGCCACTGAGCCCCAGCATCGACAAACAGCAATTCGTTGTCAGACCCATTCACAGATGAATTGTGATTGATATCTATCTCGTGATTCTGCAAGGTCATCGTGTTTGCTCGACCGCCAGCCTTTGGCTGGGCCTCCAGGAGTAAATAGGAACACTTTTCGGATCGTTTCATCGTCAAGGCTGCGCCCAAACCAGCGAGGCCTCCACCAAGAATCAGAACATCAACCGAATTTCCAGGAATTTCTTTGCGATCCGCGTCTTTTGTCATCTCCGTTTGGTCAGCTTTGGTTTCATTGCAGGAGGATTCCGATCTGAAATTCAAAGTTGAGTATAATTTGAAAGTCGAAAAAAATGAGTTTTCATCAAAAATAATAAAATTTTATTGAATTTGAGTTTTACTTCAAGAACTCGATGAGACGATCAGCCTCACGCCATCCACTTTCAACGGCTCCATGAACGGTCGAGTAGAAATGCTCATGCGTTGCCTCCCCTGCGAATAAGATGACTGGGTCTCCGATGGGATTCAGGACGGGTTGACTCAATTCCCATCGGCTCGCGTTCAACGCGTCACTCTCCAGCGAATTGAATGAATACACACCCCGAAAATGGGGATTCGAAAGCCAATTGGTCCGCTTTATTTGAATGGGTTGCGTGATGGCCCATTTTGGCAAGAACATTTTCAATATTCGTAAAATGCCTGCAATCACAATATTATCGCTCATCATTTCCATTTGTCTGGTGTGATTGTAACCAGATATGCGAGCACACAACACATTGGGCTGGAAGTCGACGGTCAGAATGCGAAAAACGCCTTCTAACCATCGCTGGATTGGATTCTCTCGAATCTCAGTCAAGTCATTAGGGTTCCACACAAGACCGAATCCCGACCAGTCATCTGGCCAGAAGGATCTCTCAAATTCAATAAATATTTTCCCGGTCTTTCCGATGGACAATCCTTCGATGGCATTCACTTGCTTCGCCTTCAATGGTGGATCGAACCAGCGAGAGTGACACTCTTTCAGAACACCCAGTGAAACTGTGCAGATGACGTGGTCACAGTCATACACAGTGCCATCGGAACACTCAACTCTAACCGGTTTCGACGGTGCCTCGCCTTGATTGGTCGTAATCTTGGTCACTTCTTTCCCAAGATTAACCTTGTCTTCGATTCGGATCCATTGATCGTTGCCCGGGTGCTTCTTCTGCAATGCAAAATGGGTCCACAGTTAATGCATGGGCAATTCGGGGCAGCTCTCGTACTTTGAGTAAGTCGACCAGGGTGATGTAACCTTTGTCCCTCCAATTCAACAGCTGATCCCCTGGACAGTCCGAGTAGTCGGTCATCGTCGAATGGGATAATTCCATAAGCGTATCGCATCCATTGAATGAAGACTCCAATTTCAGGTAGAATGCCAAGAATTCATTCGCCAAGTCGTCATCGACATCAATTGTTCCAGCCAATGACTCATACCTTGCGGTCAATAAGATTTAAATTCCGAATGAAGAAAACGCTCAAACGAACTCACTTCATTGTCAAGAAGTCACCAAGCGACTCAGAGCCCTGTGAATCCTCCTCCGTCCACGCACCGGAAATTCTCCAAACCAATTCGAAGAGTTTCTCAGAAACCTCTACTGAGACTGTATCACCATTCGATCGAATCATCAACATTCTATCATTCCGTGCCGTATTCGAAGCAAGCAGATTGAATTTGGATGCCAATTGATGGACCACATTGCCCGTTTCGCCATGGCACCTGCACATTCCAAAGGAACGGGAAAGATCAATCGAGTTCAGAAATGGAAAATCGAGGAGCTACCAACCATTGAGCTCCCAAATCGATGACATTCTCACCGAACGCCACCGTATTGATTCGACCACCGATTCGCCGTTCCGCTTCCAAAATGACCACGTTCCCAATACCGTTTTCAACTAATTTTATCCCAGCAGCCAGCCCAGATGCACCGGCACCAATTATTACGACACTCTTATTCATCGTGTCGCACACCACCTGAATGGCACTCGAACAATGACAGACTACGATTTCTACTCGCGAACAGCCAGCACACCGTTAACATAACAACGCGTTGATTTTAATTCATCATTTGCCGAAATCAAATTTATCAGCAAATCAGTTCAACAATTTCATCGCGCTAATCGTATTTGTGCGAAAAATTATCGAGTGCCACGATGGGACCATTCCTATGACGTTTGCTATTGGCTTGTCGATGTGATGGTTTGCGCTCGTGCCTGTAGTGGAACGCGCTCTTGACTGATGGTGACAGATGAGTGTAGTGAGGCCCTGGCGAATGTTTGACATGATTTTGAGAGAGTGATGAAGAGAGTGACGGAGAGACTCGATGAGAGCGAATGGTTAACAATAATCGACAACTTCATTTGAGTCTACGCGCATTCAGAAGCAGACGGTTTTTGAGAAATTTCTTTCATGCAAAAGTATTCCACTAGTTTTCCGATTAAAAAGAAACGATTGATTCAATTTTGAGCAATTTATTAAAAACAATAGTCTTCTATTAGACATTTGAGCTTCAGCAGTTTGGTGTTTCGAATATCTTCAATTTGAGCATTGACTCGTCCATCAGTCCAATCCGCGGAGTTGACACGGCCTAAGTGTGATCCGAATCCAATTACAATCGACTGACCCTGCAAAGAATAAAGTCACAGAATTGTTTGATCAATTGCTTTTTGGTTGAAATGTGTATGACAAATTCTTACGCCTTCTTATACGTGTCGACGAGTCTCCTTGCCTCTCGCCATCCACTCTCCACAGCCCCATGCACCGTTGAATAGTAATGCTGATTCGTTGCTTCGCCAGCAAATTGCAACACCGGCACTCCAACGGCATCGTTTATTGGTTCGCCCAGTTGCGTTGTATTGACATTCAGCGAATCACTCTTCAACGAGTAGAAGGTGTAAGAGCCCCGGAAATGTGGATTCGAATACCAGGTCGATCTGAGGGAGACGATTTGTGGGTGAAAAGAGAATTAAGCCAACAATAGGCTGTTTCGAACCTTTTCACTGCCTTCGGCTCTGGAATGTCGTAGGCCTTCAAGAAAGTTCTCAACAAAAACATGGCACCGCGTTTGACGTCATCTACCGGAAGTTGTTCCATTCGTCGAGCTTGTTCTCCTGAAATCCAACCGCACAAAATATTTGGCTGAAAATCGACGGTGTAGAAACCAAAGACATCTTCCAGCCAGCTGAATTGTGTGTCTTCACGGATCGATTTCAACTCCTCCGGTTTCCAGAGAAGGCTGAAGCCACCCCAACCTTCCTCCCAGAAGGGTTTATCGAACTCCAAGTATATTTTATCAACGACTCCAATTGATAAACCTTCGATAGCGTCGATCTTTGGTTGCGGCAAAGGGGGATTGAAGAGACCAAGGTATCGTTCCTTCAGAACGCCTAGCGAAACGGTGCAAATGACGTGGTCTGCATCGAACACTGAACCGTCCAAGCATTCAATTTGAACTGGCGATAATCCAGCACGATTCTGATGGTAGCTGATCTTGGTCACTTCTTTACCCAGCTTGATGTGGTCCTCGATCCGAATGTAGTCCGTGTTGTTGGGGTGCTTTTTCTACAATGGATTCAATTCAGAGGTGAACTTATGGATTGTACCGAAGCAATACCTTCAAAATATCGAACAGCGTTGCATATCCCTTGTCTTTCCAGTTCACTAGATGGTCGCCTTCGCAAATCCAGTACTCCGTGTATGACTTGCATGACGTATCGAACCACGAATCCGATGCTTCGATCGAGTTCTCGTATCGATGGAAGAACTCAATGAATTGCCTGCGCAACTCATCGTCGATGTCGTCATAGTGTGGATCTTCAAGGGCCTTCTGATATCTACAATGGAACAATGGTCAACCTTGAGCCTGATATCGCAATCAAACAAATCACAACCACTCACTTTTCATGAACGAAATTGCCCAAAGAGCCGACGTACGATTTTTGCTCATCGGTCGTTTCTTCGAGAATCTGAAAGACCAACGCGATCATCTTGTCGGAGAGATGCTTCGGAATCGACTCTCCATTCGATCGAATCAGCAGAAACTGGTCGTAGCGGAAGGTGTTTGACGAGAATACGTCCTTGTCTTTGCCCAGGGCCCAGACGACATTGTCCTTTTTGCCATGACACCTGCAGAATCGAAGGACAGATTGAGTGCGTGAGCAGCTTTCTAGGCCGTCTCATTCTTTACCATTGAGCTCCCATATCGACGACATTGTTCGCAAATGGAATGGTATTGATTCTCCCGCCAATTCGATTCTCAGCTTCCAGCAGAAGAACATTACGAAAACCTGCCTCAAGAAGCTTCGTGCCGGCTGCCATGCCAGCCGCCCCCGTACCGATAATCACAATTCTCTTGAACATCTTCAATTATAAATCACTCACGGTCAGTGTCCAACAAAGAAATGCACAGCAAACAATCAAATCGGATGTGATTTATTCCATCAGTCATTCGTATCGCATTGGTTCAACACTCACGATTCAAATCCACGAAATTAAGAGAATCGGAAAGAAAATAAAAATATCATAAAATTAGAAAAAAAATAATCGCAAAAAACGAATCAAATCGACTTTATCACCGCCAAACCGATAACTGCGATGTTGAACAATGCCGAAATGATGATTCGATCAAAAATTCGCTACGTTTTCAAGAGAGCTACTTCATTATTTTCGAGCATTTGTTCGAACATGCCGAAACACTTTGCTCATGCGATGACACATGACAGCTGATTCGCCTGGGAGTTTGTTTATTTCGTTGTTCAGCGCAATGGTGTGCGAGAGAGAAGAAGAAGAAGAGAACAGAGAGAGAGAGAGAGAGAGAGAGAGAGAGAGAGAGAGTGGGTGGTTGAGAGAGCATGGCCCCCATTTGACAATTGGCTGAGCAGACGTGCGTTAATCAATCGAATTGAGATTGCGATTTTCGTTCGAATCGAGATTCTCCTCGAGTTTCAAGTGTGCGTTGGCGGAACGTGCAATCACGATTCTGTCGCAGCGGAAAAAACAAACACACTAATTTATATCGCATATTTGATCATTTAATGAATATTGTTGCTTATTTTTATAACAAAAATTCAATCAAGATTTATGAGCTATATGTTTTATTCATTAAAATTCAATAAAATTGTCGAAAAGAAAAGGAATTTCGAATAAAGCTGACGACAGAATAGCCCCTCGAAAACTGCTCCATTCGCAGGGCGATTCAATCGAAGCACTTTTTCCATTGGATTCCCACTCAAACCGTCTGATTAGCCCAACCCAATCATGTTGATAATTTGCCTCAATGATGAATGAACGGATGACACTAAGCTGAGCATGAATCTCAACAACCATCCCTATTCGATTCTGGGCAATTTCAGAGTAAATTTCTTCGTCGAAAGTGCTTTCGATACAAAATTGCCTGCTGGTTGGTTCTCTCTCCGAAACACCGGAATCGAGAAATCACTCTTTGAGCGCTCATAAATTTCGTAACTGTTGATCAACATTCTGTGTCTAACCTTTGAAATGCAACAACCTACTCCGACACGGGCACGGGTCCCCCTTCGATTTTGCATTCGATGAATTCCATGGGTTCGATTCGTAGAGATTCGATAAAACTTTAGACCGAACAGAATTGGAGTGGAGTGCGAGGGAAATCAACAGCACATCTGAAGCCCCGGAAAATGGTGGAATTGTGATTGAGTCTTGAACGATTCTCAAGTCTCCCAGCGGATGGCAATGATCCGGTTCTGTTGATTCCTTCCTTACTTAAGAGCTACTTTGATTGATTTGAAATGCTATCTGGTAAAGGGGGGTTGGTTTCTTCTTTCCTTCCTTTCTTCCTTTCGTTTTAGTTTTGTGGTGAATTGGACTTATTACTTCACTAGAATCCATTCAATTACTCTGATGTATCGATAAATGTATAATAATTGTTTGTACTTATGACTACATCGTGACGGAGAAAATGAAACGTATTTTTCTTTGAATTTTGCTTTGCCTTGCCTTGAATTGCCTTGCCTTGTTGAAGAGTCTTGTTTCCTTTCTTTTGGAGGAATGGCTTGCTTCACATGTGCGTTGATGTACAGGATGTGTGCGTGTTAGTGTGTCGATGTTTCTTATGAATTTTATTTTGGATACCTTTTCAAGGGGTGAGGGAGGGGGGGTGGATGGAGAAAACTTGAGTTCCACTTGTTTAACATAATTTTCAGAGTAGCGAAATGGGAATGGTTCGGCTGCTTTGAAAAGGAAATTTGGTTTTGTTTTTGATTTTGGTGCTCAGCAATTGACCAACAAAGGGAACGTTTCGAAACTCGTTTGGCTGGTTGCACGCATCGGAACGTGGTGGTGGTGTGTGTGTGCATCGTCATTGAACAATGGACGTTGTGTTATTTTCAGAATTCCATTTCCAATGATGAAACGTTTTAAAAACTAGTTTGATTTGATTTTTGAGCAAAAAACATTTTCTGGGTTCATTCAGAGAGGGATGATCCTAACATTATTAACAATTTGATTAGTTCGAACAACCTAATTACTAATAGTACTAATGCAATCTAAATTGATATTTTCCATGCTGGTTTCCCACTGATTCGGGGTGACCACATGCAATGGAGCCTTGTAGATGATGTCATCCAATGATGGTTGTTTGGCCACATTGATTTGCTTGTGATGGTGATGATGATGCAATGAGCTTGTAGTCACCGAACACAATAATGGTATTGTGTCTGTGCAGGTCGGTGTCTGATTGACATCGTCACTGATGCTGTATGTGCTGTCAAATTGGTTGATTGTTTTACAACGATTGTTTGGCTCGTTGTTTGTTTGCGGTATTATCACTGGGCTTATGTGTGGGGAACGATACAAAATATACCAACTCTGGAATGAGAGAGAGAGAGAGCAATCAGTCAATGGATTGCTCGAGTAGTCCAATCGAGAGTCGAAGCTCATCGCAAGTGACTTACCAAAATATTGTAACAAATGGTGAATATAACGGGCATAACGCATGATTGGCGATTCTCCATGGCAACAACACCGAGAAACCAGCAAATGGAGAACGCTGGCTGAAAGAATATCGAAAATTTGATGGCTCGCTTGAATTCAGCAAAGTCTTGCGAGTCACTGGAGCTCTGCAATGACAGATCGGCTATGGACAATGCACCCAAATCGAATTTCGAATCGTAGAAATCAACTCGCTTCAAATCGGTGTCGCAAACCTAGGAATGACAGAAAAGGGGGAAGAACACGTCAGATCGGACACAAGTAACAAGTCACAAGACAGCACTCACTTTTTCCATTTCCTCGCAACATTTAGCAGTGGTCACCAATTCAGCGATATTTCCCGTATTGTTCAGTGAATGGGTTGATGCCGCATCGATATGTTGACATTTCTCCAAGATGTTCTCAATGCTCTCGACAATCACCTGACGTTGCTTCGAAACCACATAGCGCAATGTTATCGTGCCGAATATTGTGGTGGCGACAATCAACATCGATATTGGAATCATGAAATTGATAATCATGCCGCGTTGCACAGACATCCAGCAGTAATCGTAGGTCTCGTAACTTGTGCTTGATATGGCGAATGAGAACTGCAATGAAGGATTGTTCCGGTTTAGACAGACGAATCGAATCGTATCGAGCCTCGACATTTACCAAAACAAACACAGCTGATGTCCCGTAGGAGATTAGATTGTTGTATTTGAGAACCGGCGTGTTGTCGTTTATGATGAAATCGTAGATGGTGAACGAATGGCTGAGACCCCAAATGGCGGTCGTTAGATGGAAGTAGTGCAACAGCATGGCAATCATTTCACATTTGAAGGCGTTTTTCGATGCCTGAACACCAACAATAAACACCAAATTGGAGACACACAGCGTCATCAACAGATTCAGGGATATCGATGCCAAGTGATTGACGCGACGATGTTTCCTGTTTTGGGGAAAAACGAATGAGAATAATTGCCTCGCATTCGAAAGAGATTTCCAAAAACACATCCCATTGGTAGACGTCACGTCACGTCCTCTACCCCCTTCTCCCCCACCCGACCCACCCGACATACCTGTTCCGCAGCAAAGTAAATATTATGGCCAATATTTGGGCGGCCAACGCAAACACCGTTCCCACAATGATGATACTTCCGCCCATGTTCTTCTGAAGTGCAACACTCGAACCATAATAAATGTACATAATGTTGTCGATGATGTCGTGCTCTTTGAGATCTTCATTTTTCATATCCATTTCGTTGCTGAACAGACCTGATGAATTCTCGCCAAAATGATCGAAATGCTCAAAATGATCTGGATGCTCAACATTTTGGTCAAACTGATGTTCCTGCTGTTGCTCCTCTTCTCCCTCTTCATGTTGTTGTTGTTGTTGTTGATGGTGGTCCTCACCATCGTATTGCTGATGTTCAGCATCGGTGTCAGTCTGTTGTGTATGCATTGCGTGATTTCGATTTGGCATCGATGGATTCTGTAGATTCTCCTTTTTCTTATTGTTGAACATGGCATCGGGATCGGGATAGATGATTTCCGATGCGGCCGTTGTATCGTCCAAATCATAGTACTCAATCAGTTCCGGCATTGAATTCGAAATGTTCATGAATTGTCGTAAATATTTGCTATTTTCATCGTTTGATGTATTGCTTGTCAGAAATGTGGTGATGTTTTCTGAGAGGAACGAAAAACAGGGGAAAACGAAAGAAAAATTAATTATGAAAATGGAAATGAATATGAAAAGCAGCACAGCAGTCATCAGCACCGTCGAGTGGCAAACATCATCGAAATGAGAGAAATTCGTTGGTTTTGTGATTTGGGATGAAATTCGCAAAACAAAAGCACAAATGGGAATGCACACGGGAAAATTGAGGAAAATGAGGAAAATGGCAATGGACAATGGACATTCACCATGTAGCTCGAAATTTACCTGCATTTGTTGTCAGCGTATAAACAGTGATGAAGATGAACAGCACTTGTCGATAATTTCGCATCATTTTTTCACATAATTCCAATTGGATTCGGTGGTGACGTTTATTTGATTCTCGGATTGATTTCGCCTTGATGCAATTGCAATGTTGAAAACAATTTTGCCCGTTTTGATTTTCGCTCGTCGAAACACACACAACACACACGAAAAACTAAAACCGTTCCGTTCACCAAAAGAATGGCCCGTATTTGTTGTTTGGTTGGCTTCGTGCTTTTGTTATGTCCACGATAATGCTACATGAAAAGCACAGCCCATCCTTTTGCGTGATGTGAAAGAGTCAAAAGGTATGTTTTCCACTCAGCATCGAGATGCTGGTTGGTGCCTTTATGCGAGATAAGAGTAGCAATGTTACGACCTTTGAGGAAAGTGATTTCGATGATGTGCTCTGGCACTATGACTATGGCTATGGCTCGATGGTTGTTGTGATAGAGCGCGCTCTGTGTTGTTTGCCATTCGATTGTTGTGAATTTGTTGAATACGACACAACGACCATACGATTGTATGCGCGCACTCAACATTTTCAAGATGCCCATGCAAAAACCGATCCGGTCATGTCGGTGCGACAGAGTGCGATATATTTGCCGACTTTTGTGAAAAATCAATTTTTCACTTTTCGAGTCGTTCATTTCTGTTTTGCGAAAGAAAATCGAGACGTTCGTCGACGACTGTCGGCGCGCTGAGAGGGATGACGACGACAAGGGGTGGCTCGCTACGCGGCCACCACTGCATGCGGTGGCATGAATTAATGGTGTGCTTCATGTCAAGCGCTGTTTTTCTTTCGTTCCCACTTTTTTCCTCAGTGGCATTCACAGCCCGAGATATATGACCAGATTGCATCAATCTCTCGCAACTCGAATATGGATCACATTCAATCCGATGCGATAAGATCGAGAATGCCATTTGATTCTCGCAAAGACCGCATGCAAATGCTTTTGAATGAAATTCTGCGGTCGGAATAATTCATCGCGCGATAAATGCCTTGTTGTCGGGTGCCATGTTTGCCACTGGGTGTTCGTTCAAAATCGGACCAATTCAAAAATGAAAAAACAAGTTTTTTTTCGCGACGCTTTCAATCAACCTTTATTCAATCAAATCAAATTTGAATTACATCATTCTTAACAATTAACAAAAATGTGTTTATCTTAAGAGGAGACAGAGATGGAGAGGAGGAGGTGGGTGGAGGGGGGGAGACTGAAACAGACTGAACTGGGAGAGCAGGAGGATCGAGGATGGATAATTCGGGTGAATTGATCGTTCAAAAATGGATGTGATTAAAACTAGTCGCTTGTGTGTAAACGCTGGTGTTCTTAGGGCGAAATATGCTGTAAAAGAGATGAGTTATTAATAATCAAACAGCAACGATGATTTGCATGTTCGCGAAAGCGGCTCGAGAGCTCATTTGCAGAACAAGTCAAAATCTCATTGTTTGTTTTGTTTTGTTTTTTTTTTTTAGATTTTTTTGTTTATTTTCTGCTTCAAAAATGAATTTCTCGTTTCGATACAAAACGCAATTCAATCAGTCGCGTTCAGTCGTCATTGGCCAGTCACTTGCAGGAGAATTGGGGAGACAGAAACAAAAGGGATTCTCGTCTGCCAGCGCTACTCGATTCTCGCCAATGCTAAACGATTGCTTGCAATTCATGTAGAGCGCGCGCGAAATGTCCTTTGTTCATTCACCTCTGTGCCGGTTCATTCATCAAATTCATTCAAATTGACTCAAATCGATTTACCGTTCCCGAAAACGTCGCTACTTTTTTCTCCCAAGTGGTTTCTCTCTATTTTTTTTTTCTGTTGTGTGTAGTTTTCATTTCGAATTATATTATAATTCGATCTATTTACATAATTGCTCTCGTTGATCGCATTCATCATCGATGCTCATCGTTCTCAACTGATTTATCGAAAATGACGAAAATCAAATCAACAATTCAATCATCGTCGCGAAATCGATATTCGATTCCTTTCTCAACCGTTCAAAATTCGAATTCGAATTGCCTGTTTGAAAACTGACTGAGAACGTTGACTTTCATCCGATTTTTTTTTTTGTCTCAACCTTGATTGGATTTTCGTGTGAAAAATCGAAGAAACGAAAAAAAATTTGGAAAAAAAAAACGTTTGAAACAATTCCAAAATCAGAATTCATTTCGGAAAGGAATTGTCCGGCATCGATCGCGATATTCATGAATGTCAATCAACGGAATCTCGTCGTGTGTCCTCCGGCCGTTCGCTGGGAACGGCCCCCGTCAATCCGAACGATTGACGTGCTCCGCATGCTTGCCTCACTCCCACGGACGATTAGCTTAAGTCGAAAGGTTAATCGGTCAATAATTTCCTAGTTTTTCCTTTGTTTTCTTTTTGTCGTCGTTTTTTTTTTGTGTGGTTTTCCTTTTCCTTTTTTCTTTTTAAATCAACTCAGCTTAGAATTTAATTTTTTTTGTTGTTGTTTTTCAAATAAATTTTCATCAATTTTTGATTCACTTTTTGTTTGCTTTTTTTGGTTTGCGAAATGATTCGTAAAGATTTTTTGTCTTTTTTTTTTGTTGAAATTTTTGTATTTTTCTCAAGAAATTTCTTTCTTGTTGCTTTCTCAGCCATTTATTTGTGTTTTCTCTCTATCATCAATAATCAATAATCAATAATCAATAATCGTAATTATCATCTAGGTTTTGTAGTTTGTGGTTCAACTAGAATGGATTTTTTGCATCAATTCTTGCATTCATCAAGAATTCCAAACAATAAAAAATCACGCATTTCGGTTGAACGTTGTTGTGGTTTTTAAGTAATTAAGTAATTGTTAATTGTAAATCAAGAAACGAAAAATAAGAAAATTGAAAGAAAAGAAAAAGAAAAAAAAATGAAAAGAGGAATTGATGTCAATTTATCAAATATTTACACAAGAATGATTGGGTGCCTGACGTCGGCCCGAGGAACGGGCGACAATGGCAAACCGTCATTGTTTTTCTTTTATGAATCGCGGCCGAACCGATTTGTTGCGCGCAGAATCGCATTGCATCCGCACTCCGATTCTCTGTTTGTAATTTTTGGGAGTTTTCGTTTCAGGGGGGAAATTCATCGTGAAATTGAAATTGCTGCATGTTCTGGCCTGAGCATGCATTGACACTGAAACCGAATGAATGTCATCGAAATCACGCGTTCCGTTTTTGGGAAACCGAATTCGGATCTGTGAGAATCTATCGT
Organism: Lestremia cinerea; assembly: GCA_027564135.1. Lineage (NCBI taxonomy): Eukaryota > Metazoa > Arthropoda > Insecta > Diptera > Cecidomyiidae > Lestremia > Lestremia cinerea. The sequence goes on from JANSTV010049284.1 coordinate 24,566, forward strand.
CTGTCAACGCGAAGGCGCTATTGCCTTTCTGTTTTCTTCGTTTGTTTGTTGTTTGCTGTTGTTGTTATTTGATTTTTTTTCCTGTTGAATTGTTTCGTTGCGACGAGAATCGAATAACCGATCCGATAAACGTCCTTGTGTTGATTGGTGGTTTTGGGAACGATGCTCGCGATTACATGATAACTAAGCTGGAAGTCTGAAAGAATGGTATTCGTTCCTCACGAACAGGCGGCCGCTGCGACATGTGGTTGAGGTGTTGCCGGTGCAGCCGGTGTCGATGCTGATGATGCTGTTGTCGATGGGCCCGTCGATGCTGGCGGTGATGATGATGCAGATGAGTTTAATATTGTTCCAGATGCAGATCGATTTATACCAAAATTACCTGGTCCGCATGAGGGATCCGGTGTGGTTGGTGTCGATGGTGCTGTCGTGGTCGGTGTTTCGGACGGACTATCATCGAACTGGAATTTTGGAGTCGAAAACGAATTTGTTTGTCGATCAATAAAAATGATTAATTCTTTCTCGATTTGAGATTGAGTTTCGAATGAATTTTTTATCTGTTTTTTTTTCTCGAATTTTTGTTTTTCGAATTTTTTAAAAAATTAATTTTTTTGTTTTTTTGTTTTTTTGTTTTTTCATATTTGCCTCGAATTTTTCGCTTATTTTTTTCCGTGAATCAACTTGGGTCGCCCATTTTATTTTTTTGTTTTTTTTTTGCTTTTGTTTTTGTTTTTTTCGACTTGTTTCTTTTCTTGTCATTTTTAACCATTTTTATTGATTTTTCAGTCTTTTTTCTCGTTTTTTTCGTGCTATTCTTCTTCAAAAAATATATAAAATGATCTCTTGCTGAATAATAATGTAAATGAATGTAAATATTTTCGTTTTTTTTTTCTGTGGTAAACAAATGAAAAGAAATTCTCGTTTGTTTGTTTTCGGCGATTAAATTCGCATCTTTTTGTTAATTGAATATTTTGTGCAACTCACGGATTCGCTGGTTTTGGCTTTTTTCGAAATGGAATTCAATTCGGT
>JANSTV010049285.1:0-14502 GCA_027564135.1 Lestremia cinerea
AACACAGGAAGGTTATTTAGGTTTTTGGTTTATTTGGTCTTGGAAAACAAAACAAAACATAACCCATCATCGTCGTCAGTACCGTATCATCGTCTTGCTCATCGTCATCGTCATCGTACTGATATCTCAATATGATTCAGTAACATATTTCTCCTTTAAGTTTTAATGTTGTGTGGATATTGTTCTGGGTAAACAAAATGCCAACTACTCAGTTCCGGGGGGAGGAACGTGCGATGAATTATGGATCGTGATGCTCATTTGAACTGAGACTCATGCATAAAATCTGTTACATGAGAGTTGTACGTTAATGGAATGGAATATAAGTTTAAAATTTGATCTTGCCGACATCAATGATGGCAGCCAGGTGAGCCAGCAAGGTGTCGAATATCGGAGGACCGCTTAGAGATTCGTTAATTAAACCATAAATTTAATGCATTTTTCAAACTGAAATTGCTTCAGTTTTTGCTGTTCACTATTTTTTTGAAATCCATTTTCACAAAGCAATCGAAAGCGATACAAAACACAAAGCGGTTAAGTCGATACGTAACGAATCCACGGTGGAATCGAGGTTTTCATTAATATTATTGTTATGTCACCGTTGCGATGTTTGTCGCAATCCCGTCCCCCTCTTCCGTCGCTCCCCATTTCCCCAACGGCTTGAATTGTTTTTGGTTAAACAATGGCGACTCATTGGAACCGTTTCGACAAAGCAATTTCACATTATTGCTGGCACAAGAATTCCCGAAATACAAATATTATAACCGAAATACAAACATTTAATCTTTGAATAATATTAGAACACTGGCAGTCAAGCATTAATAGATAGAAAATCGTCGTCTGTGGTATCGTCATCGTGTTCAATAGTTCGGTTGCGATACGACATCTGCATGGAACTTGAAAACGTATTTGACGAGAGGAAAAAAACCATAAACGGATACGATTGGAATTAAAGGTAATATGTATGCAAAACAGTGTGTGCGGATTCGAATCTTATCTATCTTGAGTTCAAATTGATTTTGTCTATTTGGCTTTTATGCCGCCTCATCTTGTCGCATTCGTTATGCGACAACGATTCTTCATTCAACAGTCTGATGCTGACACCGAACGGAATTCGATATTTGCCTTCCTTTCGTTCGATATTCATCCTGTTGATAATCACATCCGATAACGTTTATCGTTGGCTGAAATGAATTTCGATGCAGTTCAGAATTGGTTGCTCGATGAATTGCCGTTAGCGAGTATTCCTCACCATTTTCTCGCGATGGATGTCATTAGCGACATTGTGAAAGGTCAACGTTCATTTTAATTTTGCTTGAGTTGGTTTTCTTGGTGACAGCTGTGGCGCCGTCGGGGGGACGATTGATGTGAACTGAAAGCATTCGATTTAGCACGTTTTAGACCACAGACTGAAAGTCAATACGTATCATACGACATACCTCTCACAGATTTTGGTTTGCAATGATGATTCTCAGGAATCGTTCTTCATTTCGGCAATGAAGAGAAAATCGCCAAACAAACATCTCTTAAATCAAGTAATTGCCTTGGCTGAGGCCTAAATTTTAATTGTTCTCGAATTTCACACTTTTGTTTACCGTTATATGTATCCTAATCTGCTGTAAGAACCAATTGATAGAGTCGGCGATCGGAGAAGTGAATGGCGAAATGAGAAAGTCGGATTTTAACCAGCGCGGGCCCCTTGCGAATTTTCGATGAATCGGCTACGTTGCTCTTTCGCCATTCGCCATTGAAAGTACTTGTTGAACGATAGTTTGTACTGTTCTGTGGTAAATTGAACGCCTTTCGAGCGGACTTTCCGCCAATAACGCGAAATCAATTTCTGAATGTAGGCTATCACTGCAAATTCGTCTTCCGGGGTGGCGTTTATCGAGCTGTAAAAGTTCTCGATCTTTATGACGAGACGCAATAGCCGCTTGTAATTTTGTGTGACAGTTTTCAGTTTTTTGCGTTGCGAAACCATTCTTGAACCTTTGACTCTGTTTCACGTGGAGTATCCTCCGACCAGTAGGTACGGGGTCGATCTACTGACAGCTACTGAGTGTCTGTGTAGGCAATGCGTTCTTCTTAGTTGTGAGGTTTCGTGTGTGCGTTTCGTTATGAGTCGGGGCTGAAGTTGTTGCAATTTCTTGCTCAATCGGCTCAACGCGAAAATTCCCAAACTGCGCGAAAGACGGATATTCGAACAGGATATTCCCTTCACCCGAAGCAATCATCATAAATATTCGACTTTGAACAGTTCTTCATTCGACTTGGCTCGTTACTCAAAAAGCAAGACAAAGCATCTTTATCGTTACTCGAAATGCTACGTGGAGCTCTATCGCTCTCTGCTAGCGGTGTTGCCCGATGGCAAATAAATACCTCGAAAGAAATTTTGGTTGACCGATGCCAACGAGAAGGTGTTTATTTTGGCTGGAAATTATTCTCACTTTGGCAGCGACCGGCGAGCGTCCAACCCCAAAGCATTCCTCTATTTCATCCACATCGGCCTCCTCATACTCCTACATACTAGCAGTATGGCCTCAAATCGCTTGAGCCAAGTGTTTCGACAAACTTCACCCCGGCCATCCCCGTTCGAATCGTTTCTCAATTCTGTTTACAATCAACCCTTTTGCGAATAGATTTCGATATCAGTTTTATTTCCTTTTCGCATAACTTGTGAACCATCTAAGATCAATATTAGCAAACAAGTCGAATGTAAACATGCCAAAAAACACTCAATCATAAAATTTTTTTGGGCAACACATCAACATCCTGTTAAGCGCTTATGCGCTCAACATGGATACAATTCAATAGCCATGAAGGTTGCTCCGTTCACTCGGCACATATATCACTGAACAGACCGATGACACATGCTTACTGGTTTTTCCTTCGGCAAACATCAGCATTACAGCTACCGCACAGGAAATTTCTATGGTCATTCACTATGGATGGCTGCCGAACAGACTAGGGATCAAGTACGGCAAGGATAAGGTCAAGAAGTACGGCACAACAAATACTTGGAAATGTCATACATAAACGTCGATGTCAATGATGTAATGCCCGGATTACGGTACATTGCGGGAGATGAATGGATGTTTTGAATTTATGTGCTTTTCCCATTAAAAAGAAAACAGACATGTCAAATGGGAGTCAGAGTATTGGCTGGTCCTTTTTTATGTTATCGAGTGCATCGTGCGCCCAATAGGAAATTATACGTTCCATTTTTGAAGAAGACGGAGAAGAGAAATTCAATCATTGTTGAGATAGTTCTGTCACAAGTCACAACAACATCCATCCCATTGAATTGTTCGATTCGATAAAGAATTTCGACATCACGACGGCATTCCCGAAAAGGAAGAAAACACAGGAAAACAACATAGCTTAAAGTATGATTTAACGCAAGTTGTTAATATCCATTTTCTTGGAAAATACTCATTAAGCATCTGTTCGTTGACGACATTCCTGCTCAAATACAAGCCATTACATTCAAATACGACACAAAGTTTTCGTTCGTGAATGGAATTAAATCGAAATTAAGCATTTTCAGTGTGATTTCACTTGCAGAGTGGATTGGTCCCGAGACCGGAACATTCGAATATCGCACTTGTTAAACAAAATGAATTGAAAGTAGTCTGGAATCATTAAAATTTCATTTTAGAATTCATCATGAAGTGAAATTCTCTTTCGATTCGCCTTGTTCAATGCAAACGAAGACCAGAAGGTACAAATGCATCAAGCGGGAACCTCTTTGCAGCAGTTACAATGTCAGCATTTTGTCTTGGTGAAAATTCATGAAAGTGATTTTTGATGAATGATTGGCAAAATTAAGTGTGATTTGACGTCACCCGGACCGATTCAGTGATATCGCACCGTGCCGCGCTAAAGCAATCGCTTAAGTGATTTCTAAATGCTCGCAATAGCTCTCGAATGACAACATTTGGCCTCTGGAAAAATATTGAGGTGGCGTCGACGGCACTGCCGTCGCGATTCAAACAGCATTCCATTTTGAACGCCAAAATACTCGAAAGTATCGTTCGAATGCAAAATCAACGTTTACATACGAACGACGTGATGAGAAAGCGCTTGCCAATCGACCCATTTCGAATACGTTCCGAAGGACTGCCAGCATTGTCGAAATGTCCCAGAAGGTGGTGCACACACACGTTTAAAAAAAGATTAAATAAATTAACTTTGAAGAAAAACAAATGTGCAAATATCAGCACGATGATGGAGGCCGGCTCAAATCTGGCCATAAAAAAACGAAAACAAAAATCTCCTCGGAGGCATTATTTTTTAAATAAACAAATAAAATCAGTCAACCAAATCTGGAATTGAAATGAAAACGATACAAAAACGCAGCATCAAATATCCACTGAGTGAACGATGTGTAATGTTCAGTGCTCAACGGCTTGACCCCTTTGAACATTTCGAGGGAATTGAATTGGCTTGGGTATGATTGCTGAATGCTCTGCGAACATAATGTATAAATTGTATATTTATGGGCGACATCAGGACAACAGGTGGAACATTCGTTTTTTTAAGTGAAGTTCGTATATGCAGAATGGATGAAGGGCAGAAACAAGAAAATCGGGACGACGACCATGACGATGACGATGGCGACAGCCAAACAGCACCACCACACATGAGAAAAGAAAGAAAGCAAAAAAAAATCACAAAACCGGAATAAAAGAAAAATACAAACTAAACGAAATTGATTCCGTAGCCAGCAGCAGAAAGCTGAGCTGCTGAAAAGCACATATGTTGCGTTAAATTGAATTTTTGTAGAGAATGTTAGCCTGAACTCGTTCCGTTTTTTCTCCGTGTTTTTTTTTCGGTCGTTTCGTTTGTGTTTCATCTTTTGGTTTTTGGTGTTGGCTTGATTTCAATGAATAATATGTGCCGTATCGGGCGTCTCTCTCAACATTTCTCCAATCAAATCTGATCAAAATTGCTCGAATCAGGGATAATGTCTTTGTTATAATCCCGACGTCAGAGCGTATTTTGTATGCAAATTGCAGACGAAAAGTAAAAGTCCATTTCCATTCGAACGGGTTCCGTGTTTTTCGTGTCAGAATGAAAAAAACGAAAGAAAATGAGAAACATTTTCTGGATCATTGACGTCGCAAGTAATCCAAGCGAACGGATGATGAAGTCGTTTTATGGAAGTTGGACGAGGAGTACTTGCTGCGACGCTTTTTCTCTCTCCAGAAGTAAATCACTTTCAGAGTCGTGCTGCAAACCACTACGATCGTGCTTTCCAATCGCCACACCGCCTTTGTGCATTCTCTCATCCCAAACTTTTCTTTTTGACCAGATCGAAATAATGCTTCTTTAATTCAGCTAAGTGTGGGCCGCAACATGGCGCTGATTGGAATGGCTGTACTACGAGATAAAGGTCGACCGGCAGGCAGCATTCCAGCGAAAAAAAGTAGTCAATATGTTTGCCTAAAGCTAAGTAAGCTAAGTATTATTTTTTGATTTTTATATTTAATGAATTTTTTTTAACAAATATAATTTTTTTTGTTTAACGCAATTCACACAAAGTAGAATTCTAGTATGAAAATTCTCCAATTCCACATCAATCACTCCCACAATCAATTTTCACGCAATAAATTTGATTCCGACTCCAGCTCGATTTCGTTCCCACCCACAATTTCGGAAATCACCTTTTCGTAGGTTTTTCCACGTTCTTTCTGGTCCAAATGTGAGAGTTTTTGATTCAAACCGAGCCAGGCGACTTGAAAATACTTCAAATTCACAGGTTTTTTTTACCAAAAAAATAATTTTATTGAAAAAATTCAAAACCACTTTCGGGCAGAGAAATGCGTACGCCTTACGACATTTCCAAACGCCAAGCCAATAAGAAATTCAATATTGCTTGCGGAGTGGGAATTTCCACTCGCACGCGTACACTCACACATTTACACAGCCTGTTTATTGTTCTCTCATCCATCAGCGATGCGTAGGCAGAGCGTTGAGCGAAATTGAGAATTGATATTTCCTTTTTTCGTTCGACTTCCGGAAAGCACGACGATAGGCTCGTGAGCGCTCTGCTGTGGATTCAGTCGCATGCGGCAGTCGCGAGCGAAAGGACATGACGAATGATTTCTTACTCGTTTCTTTTTTCATTTCTGCGTTCGTTCGTCACGAGCAGTACCAAAGAACATTTCATGCTATCGAGTTTTTTGCCCAAAACTTCAGCCGAACTGATGTTCTCTGCTGTGGGTTATTCCTCTGAGAAATGCGGCATCAGCTTGGAGAACCTTTGGAGTTGTATGTATGTTGTATCTCACAAAGCGCATCTGGCCGTTAACGCAGATCATGCAATGGACTGAGGAACAATCACCGGCCAGGTCCAGGCTATTGAACGTCTTTCTCGTGTTTCCATGCAAACTAGACTCGGTTAATGATTCTATCGATGACATTCGACTAATTACATTTCACTCAACTACTATTTACAACAATAAACATCTTACATCATCCATCATGTGATACACTCCATCATATTATTGCAAATTATCCAATTCACTGAAATTTATTATTATTTACCTTTGCATTGCGCCGAGCCATCGAGCAATGTTCTCCTCAATTGAAAATGAAACAAAAGTGGCAGACATGAACGGCAGGCATATCATATTTCATGTTGATGTCTTGTTTTGATTTGTGTATTCATCATTTGAGTTCCACACACTGATTCATCTTGACATGATTCCAAGGCCTTTGGACAGCCCTCGAATTGAATCAACATTGAAATGGAGAGCTTTTGCTGCCAGCAATTTCTCTTGTTTCATCGAACGGAATCACTTTATGAGCGATGCCACCCATGCGTCACAGCATTTTCCAACTGGAATGTCGGTCAGCAAAAGGAGGCTCAACGCAATTGTAATGTTTCCATAAGCCAAATTTGACCTCACAGCAGTTTTGATGCTCATTAAAGGAATTAACATTAGAATAATTTCAGTAAGAAAAATCAAAAAGCCAGGAATTAACCTTTTAGGCTCAATTTCATTCGGTCGCCGGCACTTCAGGCCCATCGAAATGCGTGCACCCAACCTCGCGACGGGTATTCATCTGTGCGAGAGTGTATTTGCATTTGTATTTCGGTGTTCAATTGCTGCTGGAACATCACACCCCGAGTCCCATAATCAAAATAAAAACAAATATCCAATTTTCGCATTAGCTTTCACACATAAAACAGCAATTTGTTCCCTTCATAAATGTTGTCGGGTGGCGCTAATCAAAATTTGTAATTCTCAAAGATGTAATTTTCATAAAATGACGTGCTCCACACCCGGCAAGTCTCTCGGTCTATTCAATTATCTGTGTGTCAGTTGGATTTTTGGTCGTTTTTGCATTGCAACCGCAACAAATGGGCTGATAGGCTTAGTAAGTGGGATGGTGTTAGTGTGTTTGCTATGGTTAAACGACGCATATTCAGCACTAAATATAGTGAATGGAAGGCCCCACAGGTATATACGTACAATGCTCGACAAAGGTGGTTGATGAGGGGGCTCGATGGAGAAGTATCAAATGTTGAATTACATTCATATTATGCGGTGTGTGTTAATGCTGGTTATTCTATTGCACGAAAACACACACACAGAAACAACGAAAGCCCCACACGCACCATTGAAACGCATTCGCCAAACGACATCTAATGGAAAAACAAAAAAAAACTCTGAATGGGTTTTTATTTTAAATGAGTTTCGTTGAAATGGTCCTGGTTACGCGTTTCAACACTCGTTTCGTTTGTACTGACATCGTTGACATTCGTTTGTATTAAATGTGAAAGTTGCTTTTTTCATGCTATTTCGAGAATTAGCAATGTTTTCTTCTTATTCAATGCAAATCGATTCGGTCGGGCGATTATTTAGAATGGAAGAACCACCAGCGACTGATGATGATAATATTTGACATTTTTATGATCGCGAATAAAAATGGAGTTCCGGCTGAAGCAGAATGAGGTGAAGATGGAAAAAGAAATACGAATTGATTGTTGCGCATCTCGGCTAAGTGGATCATTTGATTGAATCAAATTCCATAAATTCGTTTCGCATGCGACATCGGTCACAGCATTCATTGAAAGAGAAGCAATATGTAATGGAATCGAGGATCGAGAATCGATAATAACGCACTCAGCATTAAACGAAATGTGACTTGTCTTTTGGAAACCATAAAAATGTCTACAATAATATAATCAGGAGTTGTGTACTTTCAAAAAGCACCATAACAAACACCTGTATCATTCGTCTGGGCATCCGTTATCGTACATATTCATTCCCAGATACATACATACCATCCAAATGGAACGTATACGATGCAGTCAGCTCAGCAATGGTACATGACCTCAATCCCCCCGATGATTGCTCACCTATTTCGTAACACAACCATGAATGCCAATGAAGTGTTTCCTTTGCCCGTTTCACTTCTGAAGGGAAATGAAGAAATCAAGACACACTTCGTGACTTATAAAATATTTCTTAATTCTACCAATTTCTGAACGTACCGAATCACAATATAACAATAATAACGTTCACTTGGCTCATTCTTTCGGAATGTTGGGGAACCATCGCCGAATGTGAATGCGGTGGAATATGACAGAAACGCTTCACAAAGCACACCAAATTTCGGGGAAATGATGAATGGTTTCGATGATCCAGACATTCACCACCCGTCCATCACAATACCTTCAATTCAAATGACTGTCTCCTGAGCACGAATCAAACGTAGAACGAGTGTTACATCACATATCTGTCTTCCATTCGGAGTGTGATCGAACGACGAGTAACGAGGACGAATAAAAAAAATAAAAGAAAATTTCAATTTCAAGCGAAACCTCGACAAAGTAATTATTGAGAAAAAATATCGCCTGCCTGAGCTGTTTTGAACGTAGTGAGCCATTTTCTTTGAAATTATTTACGATCTTGCGACGTGTTAATATTTTATGGCATGTGTTACATTCACTGATTTCAGCTCTATTGACTGGAATTTATATCGGTGCTCTCTCCACCGAGAGAGTATCATCGAACATGGCAATGACTTGATACTTTTCAAAATTCATTTTCACATCACGTTTCGATTGATTCGTTGCTGAAAATTTACCTGGCCGAGAAAGGATGTATCATTCAATGTTGGACAAGACTTTTGGCTATCAAATCTTGTAAGAGTAGTCGACGAGGCTATCAAATCTACGTTTTCGGTCGACACACAAATTGATAGTTGATAGTTCTGGAGGAAGGGATGCTTGCCCAGGTATTTACATGAGCAACTGATCAATGACTGGAAAACGCGTTCGGTGAAAACGATTTTTGATAATCATCCGAACAATTCCCATCAAAAACTCGGTCGAGAAACGCCTCTGTTTCGTTTGGGTCACTCAAGCAAAGCACAATAATCCGAGAGAGAGAGCAATTCCGCTCGCAGCTAATAAAAAAAACAACAACATTAATTTCAGAATATTTCAATGTGAGATCTTTGGATCGTCGTACATGCAACATTCGGCTCGAACGAACAATATGTCGAGCACGTAATTTTCGAACGTACTCGTTCACACTATGCGATTGTGCATTTCAGACCGAATAACGTGTGAGTTAGTTTTTGCGATATGAATTCATACAATTTAACGATGAAAATAGAAAATTCAATTTATTATACAAGACACACCGGCCCAAATATTCACACGAAATTGCATTAACTGGCAGCAGTGATGGTTCTGGCGATCCGAAACATTGACGGCAGACAGCCGCTCTCGAATCACGTTCGAGCCAAAAAAAAATCGTTAGAACGACGTTCACTCTCGGAAAGTAAAAAAAAAAACGAGCTGGATGCGAATTGTTCGCGAAAACTGAAAGTGACTTGACCCGAAAACGGGCTCTCAAGTGAAATTCTTGCCATTTCCTTCTCTTATATTTCCTGGATATTCCGCCGAAACGCTCACTAAATCACGGTTTGAAGACCATTTATTCAATGAACAAATGCACATTGTTTCCCATCAAGTCATAATTCAATGGCCCGTCATCGGGCAATATGGACTTCAAAATGCAACGCAAGTGCATAAAAAGAATTGTTCGAACATCAAATTGAACAAAGAAATATTGCAATATCGTTCACGTTTAAATTTTTCCTCTCATTTCCCACTGAAAATATAATTTTTGTTTTCTGCCAATAAATTTATAGCATTTTCAGTTTCATCGAAAATTCGAATATATTTTAATGTTCTTTTCTTTGCAGTAGAACAAGGCATGAGCCAAAGCTACGGGAGAAAGGCGAAAAAATAGACAAAAAACCAGAGGCGAAGAGGCGGACAGCAGTGAAAAATGCACATGGAAGAAAACTTGCAAAAATAACTTCTGCTTATGGGCGCACTTCTTCTGGGTGATCGTAGCCAACTAGTGGTGGATGCAAGTCGAAAAGTCCAGTGAAATTTATGCGCTAGAAATGAAGGGGCAAAAACTCGATGGAATATGCCAGACGGGAGCCCCCGAATTCAGGAATTAATTTAATATTCGCCATTCACATTGTGTCTCATAAATTCCGATATATCAATACTGAACGCAAATGAATACACCATAAACCACGGGCATGGCATCTCTCAATTCGTGCTGCACACCCCCATAAAATGAACGACGTTTTTCTACTTCTTCTTCTTCTCCTTCTTCTTCTTCTTCTTCTTCTTCTTCTTCTTCTTCTTATTTTTTGTCGGCAACGCTCTTTGCTCTTCGCTCTTGAATTATTATTTATTATCTTTATTCAATAAGTCAAGTTTCCTTCGTCCTCTTTTTTGCCTTGCCATCAGCATCGCTCCAGTTGAAAGTTTGCGTGTTTTTTCTTGTGCCACTGTGTTTCGCCTCGAGTACATGAAATGAATCCATAAGCATATTATGATTTTCAACATAATATTATGTTGTTGCTGTCTGTACCGCATTGATAACGTTGTAAAATGTCTAATATTTCATTTTTTGGAACGTAAATGCCCTTCGAACGGTATCTGAAACGGGCTGATGTTCCAAGTTGACCGCAATGAAATTCATTTCGGCTGCTTCTTTCTTTCGTTTTTGTTCTGAACGAATTGCTGTCATTCATCGGCAGAGACATCCATTCGAAACGTTCAACAGCAATTATCTCAAACGCTACTGATTCTTTTTCGCATTCAGTTTCGATATCGCCCGTCGAATTCGAATGACAAATCCATTTCTCATTATGCACAACACTGTATTATTGATCGCAAATAGATGATAATGGAACGTGACATTCAACGTAAAACTTCTAAACTTCCCCAGCATTTTGTATGCAAACGTGTTTGTATTTATCCAACATTATTTGCTCAGCATCCATTCAGCAACACCAAAATCCATCCGAGTTTGCTGCAACATCGACATGTTTCGAATAAATCCTTTTCAACATCGATGTTATGGCAATTGGCAACATATTATCTGAATACTCATTCACATAATGACTGTTTGTTGTCGACCAGCAGCAGTAGCAGCAGTAGCAGCAGCAGCAGCAGCATCCAGTCCCTGTTATAATTACTGGAGTAACGGGATTCAGTTAAACAGCGCACCAAAAATTCGATTTGCGAATTTAAAATTGAATGAAATTGAATTTTTGCTTTCGACGTTCCGCAGTTGATTCAAACCGGACCACCTACTGTGTGTGTGCTATGTGCTGTGGCCGGGGGATTTGTCCAAATGAGTACATAATTGTGGAATAATGGATGCTTGGAATGGAACTGCATTCGGAGTTAGTTGTTTTCAGTTGTTGGATTGCGTTCGTATTTACTGGCAGCAAACAAAGAATCCTGGGCTTGGTGGCGACGGAACAGGCACAAGCTCCATAGCCATTTCACGTGGCAAAATTTGCTTAAAATTTCTCTTTGTCTCCTACAAACTGCTAATTATCTATGATTTTCATCATATCGTCAACCAAACAGTTGGAAATTGAAATTTCGTCGGTCTGACGGTGGATGTGTGTGTGTTCGATGAACATGCCGTTAACTAGACAAATGCCACTACAATAATAAAACAATTTTCAGCAAATATGTTTCAACTCTGTCATCCGTGCGCTGTACTCTGACTTGGTACTTGCTCCGTTGGACGTATGAAAAGCAATGCGTCCTTGTTAGGGATTCACCATTCTGCTCGACGAGTGACAAATCCATGTCAAGTTCCCGCACACTCGAACCCAAAACGATTTCGGTTGAATAGATTATGTTAAATTGGTGATGTATCGAAATCAAATAAACGTGTTTGTTATCACCGCATATTTTCCATTCGCCACAGATTTGCGTGTGTAATATTTTATGTGGACATATCGAGTGGCAACGGCGGCAGCGGTGATGATGGCGTTGAACCACACATGGCGACTATTAGTTGGTCGGCTTTTTTGGTTGGGCAATTCATGAATTTGTTATTCATATTTGTGTTTATTTTTCGAATATTCGTCTCCATTCCGAGCAATTCAATGGTGAATGAAGGAAATGCCGTTCTGATTCAATATTGAATATTCTGAATAATTTTCTTGCATCCGTAACTGTTGTGCAGCCAGAGTCAAAGTCAAAGCAATGTTCAATTTGACCGAAGGGAATTCCTTAATTGGTTTATTCTGCTGAACTAATAACAATTCACGTTCGTTTCAATCAGCCAAACTGATCCCTAATTGAAGTATTGCTAAACGAGGGGCTGATAGCAAATCAAGGATGGGACTCCAACCAAGTATTTTCAATTGGGAGATTTGGCGATTTTTCGTAAGGTGAATGAAGGGGTCGTCGCTGGTCTTATACTGAGTCCTGTGGATTATTCACATGCTCGATGCATTGAACGACATCGTCCTATAGCCAAACTAAGGACCATCTAGTAGAAGACCGCAGACACCTGACAATACGGCCACGTGCGAAGCCCTTCGTCCCTTGGATGAAAAAAAAAAATGAAAGCGCTGAATCAAAATAAAAACGAGAAAAAAAGTAATAAAAACATTGCTTCAGGAAAAAACAAGCGTAAACTCGAACTCACACCCAAAATGGGATTGAAATAATTTCAAATTAAATTTTCGGCCAACTCGATTTTCATTTTCGGGAAATAATTTCGTTTCAATATTATCTTCATTTTGCGTTGAGTTAATTCCATTCATTCATTCATTCAAATTCAATAAATTCTGTAACATCAACATCAAGCGAAAGCCACTGGCTTGCCCAGTGCCGACCGGATCGAACTATAACTGGACATATCGGACAGAGCGGTTGGCCCAATGCAATCTAAATGCATAATGCATATGTGATGCTATTCAATTTAAACCATTTTATTTGATAAAATTTTCGCAAAATGTCCTCGAATGTTGAGTGAGTTGTATTTGTTTGTCGTTTTATTTCGATTCGTTTTCCATTTGACGAGGCCAATTGGACGGATTCGATGAATATGTTTTCGCAAGCACATGGTTTTGTTATAATAATGTTATATCGCATAACAATAACAGTTGAACTCTTTCTCTTTCTCTCTCTCTATCTCTCTCCCTCCCATCCACTTTCTGTATGTCATCCGTTCGCATGGAATTTTAGGTGGCGGACGCAAGTTGTGCGATAGCAAACTTTTATTCGAATCGAATGCTCGAATATACAATGGGAATTAGCAATGTTCCCGCGTTGACTATCTGCATTTGTGCACAGTTCAATTTCGATCAGTGTCGAGGATTAGTGCTTCAAAGAACAATAAAGTCAACTCAATTAGCCTTTCAACAAGTCAAGTCATCTGCAATTAATTTGAATCGCGATAATCGATATTTGGTCGCGAATGAGTCGGGCCATCATATTTGAGGTTTGGACTGAATCGCATGAAGGAGCACGAACAATGAGCAAAATCGTCGATCGTTTGGCTTGCGGGTGGTGGCGGGAATGGCTCTCAGTCTGAACGTTTTATCAGCATTTCATCCTTCAAGCACTGAATACTCCACCAAAGGCTAATAAAATCGAAATTTATGGTGCCGAAAATCATAAAACACAATGAAATTATTGTTAAAAAGCGCTTAAAACTCGAGATAAATCCATTGACTTGACATTATCTACGGTCAGGCTGAAGGCGGAAATATATCTCACATTCCAAGCCCAACCGTTTTTTTGCTCTTCGCTTCGACAAATTCGCTGCAGTTGAATTGTTTCGTAGACATTTTCGAATGTTTGCTGATGCAAAACACCATTCATTTCGGATGCCTTTCTGTTTCGGATCATTTCTTTTGGCATTCTTTTCGTTCATCCATTCGTTTGCCTTTATCATTTCTTAGTCAAATAGTTGAGTTGGCGTTCATCCAGCAATTTTTTTTCGTATACCGAATCGAATTCAACGCTTCTCCGAAAGGAGCATCGCTCGCACCACGATAACACTGATGATCCACCGAGACGTATCACAGGTAGACAAAGGTATGCGCAAGCCTGTAATGTGCTGCCCCATTTGAATCCAATTGGTCATATCGCTTGAGCATCTCCCAATCCTTCTATCGTCGGGAATTTGTCGCCATAAC
>JANSTV010049296.1:0-14494 GCA_027564135.1 Lestremia cinerea
AGTAAGTCCTCCAACCAACTGAAATAATATCGAAATTTCGTTTTTAAATCAACTGTTCTCCTCTCTGACAGAATTCGGGATCTGCTTGATCCAAAACTACACCGTCGCCCGAAAGGAAGACAACATCACCCGAGCCGTGGGATTGATCCGCCGGGCCGTTGAGGAATACAGTCCTCGCATCGTCGCATTGCCCGAATGCTTCAACGCCCCGTACTTGCCAGAGGCGTTCGCTCCAAACGCCGAAATAATCCCAACTGGCACAACTTGCGTGGCTCTGTCGAACGTCGCTCGTGAGCTGAAAATCTTTTTGGTGGGCGGCATCATGGAGCGCGATCCAGAGAAGACCGATGTCATCTACAACACGGCCACTGTTTGGGGTCCTGACGGGTCACTCGTTGCCCGCCATCGCAAGGTGCATTTGTACGACTACTACGGCAAGCCGTCCTTCAAGGAATCCAATCCGTTGACTCCCGGCAGAGACGTAACCACGTTCATCGTTGATGGCGTCAGAGTCGGTGTGGCCATCTGCTACGACATTTCATCGCCAGAATTCCTCTTGTGCTATCGCATGGCTGGTGTTGAGCTGATGATCGTCCCGGCCGCCTACGACAATTACACTTGGGGCCCAAAGTTCTGGGAGCTCATTAGTCGCGCACGTGCCTTCGACACCCAAGTCTACTTCGCCGAGCTGTCGGGCGCCCGGAACTACGATTTCAAGGACTACGTTCTCTACGGCCGCACTCACATCATCGACCCGTTCGGCCACATCATGGCTCAAGCTGCTGAAGATGAGGAGATCATCCACGCCGACCTCGGTAAGTATCATGCGTTCAGCCCCCAAAATCTAGTAGTCAGACCAATTCCGGTGGTTTCTCCCCTTTCAGACTTTGATCTCGTGAAGAGATCTCGCACCGAGATCCGCAAGCTCGAGCATAGACGTCCGGAGATTTACGACCCGTATCTCCGGTCCAAGCAATAAGCGACGTTCTTCTCGGCAAATCACTCAACTTCGACAATTCAAACTACTATAATAATTATGGGGGAAGGGGAATTCGGAGGGGGAGGGGGTTTGGGAACTCATTGCTAAAATGTACAAGAATATTCACGACTCAACTCAAACAAACTATTTTGAAATAATCCCTCAATCAATAAAAGCAAAATCGAGCTGTGACTGAAGTGGTTGTTCAAACCAAATTCAATCATTTTGTGCTCAATTTGGAAGAAAAAACTGGCGAAAAATTTGTTATTGTCGAAATTGCGAACTTATCCACGAGTCTTTATATTCCAACTGCGTCAATCGCCAGCTTTTCAGAAAGTCAAAGCAGCGGCAAACAACCCAAAATAGAAAGTGTGTGATCTTCTGCTTCAATCATATTTGCGAAGCATGCCATCTACAGGGGCAGATACGGAATAGCAAAACCAATCTCCATCCTAAAAATTATTAGTTATTCTGTTCAGGTGGACACACACAAATCCCATCAATGCTGTTCTCATTCGACGAAAGCCGAGCCAATTCTTGAAAAGCTCGAAAATGTAGTTCTGAAAAGTCTTCAGGTTCCGGTTCAAGTCTCAGTAATGCATTAGTCATGCCTGCGAAAGATGTAAACATCAATCCCACTTGAGTTTGCTTCCGTCGATGCCGTCATTGATACTTCTCTCGCAATTGATCGCAATTTAATAAAATGCTCCACACAGTGCGACGACGGTTAACAGCCAATATTTGCGCAGTTCCATATTTGCCAAATACACGATGTGTTTTCATCAGAACGGGCCTAGTACCGGTTGGCTTCCTATAAATTGTCTGCCCGAGCTGCTGTCGACATCAGTGTTCTCTTTCAATTGTACCCGACGCTCCTGTTCATCCAATCAGTCAGATCAAACCCAGAAGTAATCCACTTCAGCCGAAATGCTGCTCCGTTGGGCATTCTTCATATCAGTGGCAATCATGCCGAATCTGATCTCGGCGTTGCTCCAGCAACTCGGCAATCCGAACCGCCAGCAATATTGCCAGTTGGAACGAAAATTGTGCAGAGAAAAAAAGCATGTTGGTTGCGTTACCGACGGGGTATGATCCATCTGCTGGAAAAGTGCTCCGGCCAATATTAATTCTGTCAATTACAGCAACCGAGCGGAAATTGTCGATCAGAATTCGAGGTGATTGATTTGAGCCCATTTGAGGATTATATCGTTCAAAGACACAACGAGTTGAGAGCTCAAATTGCAAATGGACAATTGTCCCGTTACGAGCAGGCTGCGAACATGTTTTCAGTGGTATGGAAGACAATGGTCGGAGACTCCTGGATCAATTCTCAAGATTTTGTTTTCTTTTTCAAATAGTCTTGGGACCCAAAACTCGCTCGAACTGCATTTTTGAATACGCTGCAGTGTGAAATGGAGCATGATGGTTGCCGCGCTGAAGGTAAGCTTATTCGCGCTATTGTCTGAAACCACATTAATCATTTCGATTTTCCAGAGGAATATCCTTACGCCGGGCAAAATCTTGCTATCAAATGGTCGAAGCCGTACTACCCGAAAGACGTCAAGGCATTCCTTGAAGAGATGATGATGGGCTGGTACAGCGAACACAAGGACGCATCCATGTCCGATATCCGCCGTTATTTTTATCCAACGTAAGAAATTCATTTCGAAACAGCTGAGATGATTGAAATGGCTGACATTTTCCGCTCGACCAAATTCATTTACAGCAAAATGATTGGGCATTTCACGCAATTTGTCAACGCAGGGGTTTACACAATCGGCTGTGCTGCCGTGAAGTTCGTAGATCAGGTCACGAATCCCGGATGGAAAACCATGTTGCTGGCATGCAACTACACTATTACGAATATCATCGATAATGAAGTATACAAGGTTGGTCGAGCCGCTTCGGCTTGTCCGAAGGGTCCAGATCCCAAGTATGCGGGGCTTTGTTCACCTATTGCGGGACCATCAGCCCCATCTGCACCATCGCAAATGCCAGCCACAACTGCAGCAACAACACCAACTTCGCCACGGGCTCCAAGAGCTCCAACAGCCCCTCAAGCACCTCCAGCACCTCTAGCACCTCTAGCACCTCTAGCACCTCTAGCACCTATAATCCCTCAAGCACCTCAAGTTCCACAAGCACCACGGAGACGATCCACAGAACCTACTCCATCCACAGATGCTTCTGCTGCTCCAGCAACATCAAACCGGAGACGTGCTTCCTCTTCAGATGATTCGACTCCAGCAATATCAACACGGAGGCGCGGTTCCTCTTCAGATGATTCGACTTCGACACCATCAACACGGAGGCGCGGTTCCTCCTCAGATGACTCTGCTCCAGCACAATCACCACGGAGACGTGAATCCAGAGGCGCGACTCCCTCTCCTGCTGCTCCCGCTGGTCCCGAGTTCCCCAGTATTTGGGCAGAGGACAACATAAAAAACCCGGCGGCTCCAACCACTCCTCTTGCATACTCCCCAGAAGACGAGAAGCCATCACCTAACCGCCGGAACCGGTCGCGTCAGTCCTCCCAGCAAAGCAACAATCCAGCAACGTTCCCAGCTAACCCCTTCTCGCAAATTCCTGGCATGAACATCGGTGGCTTTGGTGACATCCAATCAATCATAAAGAAGCAAATGGACGCGATGATGAGCTCCCTCGGGCAGAACATGAACTTCAACGATGCCAATGGCTTCACCAAAGTCTTCCACGAATCCCTCGATAACGGTGTTTTCGGCGGAAAAGTAACAATCCGGGTTCACAATTTCTGAATCTGATTGCATTCGGAAATTTTGTCTTGCAAATTCAATAAATGACATTCCAAAGGTGGAAAAAGCAAACATTTGTGTTTTTGTTTGTTCCGTAAATTCATCATTTCATTCGAAAGAACCCGCTCTTTCATCCAACGACGAAACAGCTCATCACACCAACGCCTAGCCACAATACATGCATCATGAGTAGATCTACTCACACATCTGCAGAGACATGACATTTCAATCTAACCTGAAAAATAGAGTGAACGAGACGTTTCGAGGTTGACCTGACACAAAATAAATTTCGAGAAAAATTTAAATTATTTTGAACTCAAACAACATCCGGCAATTTATTGGAAATAAACAATGGCGATAATTGATGTGAAGGATGCCGCTCAATACACAAAGCTGATTGCGTAAGTGTTCATTCAGGCTTTTCCGAAGCAAAACACATTTGGTGGTGCGCGCAAGGCACCAAATAAGACCCAGTCAAATGTCACGTAGGCCACTGCAAAATCAGTTTGGATGCTCTGCCAAAGACACAAACCACTATTTTCCTCAAACGGAATTCATGAATAATCTAATTTTCAGATCGGAGAAGGTGTCATTGGTGCTGTTCTCCGCCGAGTGGGCCGATCAGTGCAACCAAATATTGGACGTCATCTCGGACTTGGGCAAGAAGCCGGAATACCAAGAGAACCTGCAATTCCTCAATGTGCCTGCCGAAGATCTCTCCGACGTCTCGTTGAAACATCAAATCGAGGCAGTGCCAACGGTGCTGTTTTTCAAAGGCAGCAAAGCCATCGATCGAATTGACGGCGTCGACATTGCGACATTGACCTCAAAATGTAAATCGTTTGCCGGAGCTGCAGCCGAATCGAAACAAAGTCTCAACGATCGATTGAAAGAGCTGATAAACCTGGGCAATGTGACTGTGTTTATGAAAGGTGATCGCAATACACCTCGTTGTGGATTCTCCAAGACCCTCATCGCCATTTTGAACGAAACGAAACATGCTTACGAAACATTCGACATTCTCACCGACGAAGAAGTGCGCCAAGGCCTGAAAACCTACTCCGACTGGCCCACATATCCACAAGTGTACGTCAAGGGTGAACTCATCGGCGGACTGGATATCATCAAGGAGCTTCTGGCTGCTAACGAGTTGGATGCCACTTTGAAGGGATCCAATTGAAACGGTTGTCGTCGAATATTTCGACATTTTAGTTTAGCTTTTAATTTCAAGGGATTGTGGCCGATTTGCCGGCAGAAATAAATGTTTTTATTTTTTTCAAACTGAACTATTATCTGCGAAAGCTCTCAAATAGAAAATACACGGGCGGCTACATTCAGCAGTTCAGTAAATAATGTATTTGAATTTAAAGAAAATATTAATCGCTTCATCGCAATTGGAAAAGGTTTCCACTCATTTCCAGCTTGAGGCTGACGCCGTTGGCTTTCGACGCCTCGAACGTTCTTTTGAGTTCTTCGCTTCGTTCGCGGGTCCTGCGTTCTTTTTAGGCAAAATTTTGTGTTTGTTCTCCGTCAGAAAATTATTAACAAATTCATTGTAGTCGATATCAATCTTCTCAGTGTGGACCTTCAGGACGTCATAGATTTCGATCAGACAGTACGCATCCAACGCGGCGTACGTCAACTGTTCCGAACGAAGAGGGCGATTCTCCCAATTGGAAAACTGGTTTGATTTATCCAATTTCTTGCCAATGCATTTCACCACTAACTGTCCAAGGGCTTGACTGTTCTCGGCCTCATCGTCTAAAAGAAAATTCTCATCAATCCAATCCTATGAGACGCAACGCATCGACCTACCGCTGAATGGGAACCGGAATCTTGGCGTTTTGGCCAATTTTTGCGAGAAAGCCTGCAAATCCAAGTACGAAGTCAATGTTTGTGTTGATAAGCTCATAAAGGGCATGAGTTTTTGAAACATTTTCAAGTCAATCAATGGTGAAAAGCCTAGAATGGAATTTCGGAATCAACAACTCGGATTCGACACGAGGAAACTTCGCTCGACTCACATAACTTCAATATTTCCGTATTGTTGAAAATGAACGAGGCCAAATTGTTCCAATCGCCCAGAGGCAATTTCAGCAAAACGACATCGATCAAATAAATGAATTCATGAGTGGCCAATTGAATCAGTGCCACTTCCGTGGTGACAAAGCTGATTGGCTTCCATTCAGCATCGAAGGCGACAATCAACTGATGGCTCAAATACTCCAACATTTCGTAGAACTCTTCACGTCGACTAACGACCACAATGCGTGATTCATCGATTGATAACTTGTGATATTCCTCTTCTCCGTTTTTCTTCTCTGACGCAGCTTTATTCCCATCGTCGCTTCGCTCTGTTGTTTGATCATTTTTTGTGTAAAATTCTTGGACCGTTGTCGGCAGGTCCTCCACTGGGATGCTGAAATATCTGTGAAATTTGTTTGGTTTTAGCCGAAGATTGTCAGAGACTGTTTCGACTGCGACTTACCTCGCCCAGTAGACGGCCTCGGGAAAATCACAGTAGTAATAACAACCCATAACCAACTCCATCGGCAGTTCACTGTTGCTACTGCTTGAAATGATTTCGCGTGCCATTTCCCGCCAGGCCTCTTTGCCTAAAATTCCACACGAATAAGTTCACAGAGTTCATTAATTGTCCGAATAAAATCATACCGAGGCCCTTTTCGTTAAAATTTTTGTGCAACAGAAATTGCAGTTGTCCATAGCCCTTGCTCTTCATCAGATTCGGCATGGTCTCGTCCGTCTCGGGAATTTTATATTGTTTCGCCAAACGTTTTATCAATTTCGAAATTGTTTTTGTTTGCAGTTTATGTATTTTTATGTCTGTGTAATCATATTGTCTGGAATTGGAGGCAGGAATAAAGAGGGATTGTGAGAACCAATTCGAGATAACGCCTGAACCTCAAGTGCCTACCCGATGTATTTATCACAAATATTTTGAATGGACGAAGTTCTGCCGAGCAAGGAGTCCAACAGTTGAATAAGCGGCTGTTGCATGTGAACAGCACGTTCGACGTACTCCTCGGCGGTGGAGCTTTTCAATTGCAAAATTAGCGGAAAGACAAACTCAAAGATGGTGAATTCCTCGTAGAGTTGCAGCTCGTCGGCAAAGTGGCAAGCCTGAAAATTGAGAAAAGGTATCCGTGAGTGATATTCCAATGGTCCTTCTGAGATCACTTCTGATACGAACATCTTTATAATTGTGCTCTGCGATAAGCTCACGGATTTTATCAACAAACAAATGCTTGCTTTCGATGAGTTCGAAACTTTTGACGAAAAATTTGATCATTGTTCGAGCGGCTGATTTGCGCGCAAAATTGAATGAAACCATTTTGACGTTGTCATCCAGAGGCTGTTGACTGCACAAATAGCCACTGGTTTTCATTTTGTACAACTCCTCCATGACTGAAATGTGCAAATGGTGAGCAGAGAGATTCGATGGAAACAGAAATGGACTACTGACTTGCGTATGGCAGAGTGTTGCTGTTGAAGTTTTTGTTTTCCGTGCAGTTGGCGTACAGTTTCAGGCCGTCCACAAGGGGGTTTGGTCGCGACAAGTAGATTTGACGCAAGAAATTCGTTATAATTTGACCCTTTTTGTCTAAAAAATCAAGATTGATAAATCGGTTTTTGCGAAGAACGAATGCCATTTTTCGAACTCACAAGTGTTCCAGGTTTGCTTGAGAGATTGAAAGCACTTGTCCAATTCGGGATCAGAGGCCAAAGTTGCATCAAACGAAGGATCCCTGAGCGCAGCGTTGGATGGAATGTCCGGCACAACGGTGACTTTCAGGTTTTGCGATGTTTTCTCGATGCTGTTCTGGAGCGACTTTGCATAATCGTAGCCATCGTAGTCGCAATCGTCACTGTCATCCTGAAAATGATCGAATTCACAATGTCAATTCAGCGCTGGCTGAAAACCAAAACTGTAACAACCTCTTCCATTCCGGCTGGAATGATTCGACCGACTCGCGACATTTCAATCACTGATAATTTCTCGAGAGTAGTGCGCCGGAGTCAATGCCAGTTGCTCGAATCGAATATCGCACTGTTTTGTTTTTGCCAATTTTCTTGACTCAGTGACCGATTGCCGAAGAACCGATCAATAATCGTCCCATAACTCGACACTAGTCACAAGTGAAATCGATTTCGCCTTCGATGTTGGACTGATTTCGACAAAAACATTTCACTTTGACGTTTCTTGAGGTTTCATTCAGTCGATTCGGATTGCCCGATGCCAAAATGTCAAAGGAGATTCGATTTGTTTTTTCGTGGTAAACAGAAGGCTGAACTCTTTTAGAAATTGCGTTGTTTTTTTTTTGGCTCGCGTTGTCTACGTGTTGCCACCGTATGTCATGAAGAGTTAATAGCGCAAAAAGCCACTGAAAACAACCAACTGGCAGGTCGTTCATTTTAGAGAAGAAATTAATGACATTATTTGGCAAATTGAAACAAGCTTTAAATAGATACTGGAATAGAGTTTGAAGAATGTCAATATGAAAGGTAGGTTCGAAATTTCAAAAAAGAAGATAAAACTTACGTCATGGCAAGATCGTTAACCTTTAAAGTTGTTATTTCAGAATTTGTTGTAATCTCAATTGTAGTTCTAATCGTTTGCACAACATCGATATGGGCAAATCAGCATTTCGATCCGGACTGGGTGGAACCTCATGCTTGGGGACATTTGAAAGATTCCACCCCGCAGATTTGTCCTCCTGCAGAGTGTCCTGAACAAGAAGAATGTAACAGAAACATCAACGTAGTGAATCAGTTCAAGAAGCTCGTGAATTTCCTTTTCGACCGCAAGAAGTTTCAGGTGATTTCATCAGTATCCTCAGTTAGTGCGTCCAACTCATACAAAACTCACTCTTGCAGAAAGATGACGATGACGAAGACGACTTTTATCGAAGCATTCACTTGCACGTCTCGAAAGCGCAATGGACCAAATTCGAGAAGCTCACGGACTCGAATGAGATCGATAAATGGCTTTCCGACGTGTTGTCTCGAAGCAAATTTGGAAGGTGGCACCAGGCGAAGCAGTTTTTCTTAGATATTGTGAAAGGAAACTGGGAGCTGCCATTCGAAATAGGTCTGCAGCCACGAACGCTTTACATTTTGATGAATTTTTGCGTTTTTCTGCTCGCATACGTGCTGTGTCGTCGATACAATTTCAGCTTTTTTGTTCTGGTGGCCATTGTTGCTGCGTATTTCACATACGAATATCTGGATTACGAGTGTCACCGAGTAAGTTAACTCAGAGGAAAACCTTCGGGCGAATGAACGATGATGAGGTGGCTTTGATGTTTTCAGAAAATCCGCGATGAAGAAACGCTCGACTTTCTCTACGGCAGAGAGCAAAATCCGTGTCAGAGGAACTCGAACTCGGTGTGGGATATCCTGTTTGGAAAGGATCAACGAACGAAATGCTTGGAATTTATGAGGTGAGTGTAATGCGTTGGGCTTCGCTTAGGCGCTCCTTTCCAATTTTGTTTTCCTCGCAGGAAAAATGATCACACGAAGAAGGAGTGTGGCATCGTCGATTTGTTCCATGAGCTCACCTCCTCGATAATCTACAAGCAGCTGATGATGTTCTTCACAACCCTGGCTGATATGGTTCATACCATAAGCAGTAAGTTAACTCAATCTAGATTCGTCTGTCATTTCTTCAAAAATATTTCTGCTCGTTTTAGGCAAGTATGGCATCCTCGTAGCAGCCGTAACAGTATACTTCATGAAGGATCTGCTCGTCCAAATGATAAAATCAACGTTTCAACATATATTGAGTCCAAGAGCGTGGGCGACCCTTTTCAATACGCCAGAACAACCTCTTTCATACCAAGCCCCACCTACCATACCACCCGTCGGTCCTCAAAACCACCCAGCTATCTCCAGTGGCGTTGACACGAAGGGCATTCAACTTAATGAAGCGATGGATTTGCTTCAGATAAGGCTCGTGGAAAATTTGTCAAATCACATCGCAGCGAAAGCCAATCAGTTGGAGCCGTCTAGTGTTGAGGTGCTGC
Organism: Lestremia cinerea; assembly: GCA_027564135.1. Taxonomy (NCBI): domain Eukaryota; kingdom Metazoa; phylum Arthropoda; class Insecta; order Diptera; family Cecidomyiidae; genus Lestremia; species Lestremia cinerea. The sequence goes on from JANSTV010049296.1 coordinate 9,795, forward strand.
CGATCAAAACAGGTCCATCGACCGAGAATTCGACCATCAAAAACATTACAAGGGTTGTTGCCGATGACAGAGCCAGTACCGGTCCCAGTGCCAGTGGTGATTCTCTTGAAAATGATCAGAAGAACGATGAAGATGATGTCATTGAAGACGGCTTTGTCGATTTGAAGAATGAGGAAAACTGTGATAAAAACTCTTACGGAAACGATGTTTGCGAGGAAGCGAAAGAGCTCGAGTCAGAGACTTAAGTTTAAGTTTGTTTTAATTAAATAATTTAAGAATATTTTTAATAAATACTTTTGCATAAAAAACAACTTTCTTAAATGATTTTTTTTGGCGAAAGAGCACGTCCAATGAAAGCAAACGTAATTGAACGCACTCACTTCTCTGACTGGAAGTTTGACAGTAAACATTCTATCAAAAACAACAACGTGCGCATCGATTCGTTCGGGGTCGATCAAAAATTTATGTTTTGAAATAATTCGCAGCCGAAATGAGTAAACCCAATTTGTTCGATGAAGACTCTGAGTCGGATGGAGAGATTCGCTTGGGAACGAATAAGGAATACGCAAAGTCTTACGACAAGTTTCGTCAGAAGGAACTTCTGAAAAAACGTAAGTAAAATCAACCTAACCTACGCAGGTTGGCAACTAATAATCGAAAACTGATTTTGTGGATTGAACAGTGAAGGACCGGGACGATAGAGACTTTTCGGACTCGGATTCAGAATCAGATAGTTCGGAGGATGATGAAGCTGCGTTGAATCCGAAATTCGATCAAGAATTCTACAAGACGCTGGCGTCGCTCAAGCAAAAGGACCCAAAAATCTATGATAACAATGTGAAATTCTTCGAGGAGGACATGGATGAGGAGGCGACCGAGAATAAGCCGAAGAAGAGCAAGGCATTGACGGTCAAGGAATATGAACAGAAAGTGCTGTTGGAAAACGGTGGGGTTTATGATGAAGACGATGACGATGACACAAAGGATATTCGCTCGCAATCGCCGACCTACCACGAAGAACAGAATATGCTCAAGAATGAGTTCAAGAACGCTCTGCAAGACTCAGAGGATGAAGATGGTGAGGGCTGGGGTGGAATTTTCAAGAAACGAGAGAAAAGCAAAGAGGATCAGGTAAGTGAATGGCAGACATCATTTGGTGAGCAAAGAAGCTGAAGGCGGTGGTGTCATTTCAGGCAAAAGAAGAGGAAGAACAACAGAAATGGATGGCCGAACAGCCAAGCTCGAAAGCTTTAATGACAGAGGTCTGGTCTTCTTCGAAACTATCAAAAGATGATGTGTTTTTGCGGGATTACATCATGTCGAACGGATACGCCGACCGAGACGTGGATGAGATTCCAACGTACGATGAAATCGTCGGTGACGATGAAGAGGAAACGTTCGAGCAGAAACAGATAGAGTTCGAGCACAAATACAACTTCCGTTATGAGGATCCCGATCAGGAGTTCATCAAACGCTATCCACGCACGATCGATCAGTCTGTGCGGAGAACTGACGATCGACGAAAAGAGAAGCGTGTCGAAGTGCGTGAGCGTAAGCAACGGGAAAAAGAGGAGAAAATGCAAGAGATTGAGGTGCTGAAGGAAATGAAACGCAGAGAAATCGAGGAGAAAATCGCTAAACTGAAAGCAGTCACCGGAGATGATGATTTGACGTTCAACGATCAAGATTTGGATGAAGACTTTGACCCGGAGGCGCACGACAAACGCATGCAGGAGCTTTTCGACAACGAATACTACCAGGTGGACGAGGGTGAGGAGAAACCGGAAGCCCCTTCTGACATCGAAGACTTGCAAGTGGAAAATTACGATAACTACGAGGCGGATGGCGAAGATGCTGGTTTCGATGGAACGCATTGCGAGGACGATGATTTTAACATGGATTGTGACTACGATGCGGCTGCTCAGAAGAGAACTTTGCAAGAGGAACTTATTGAAAACACTCGTGATAAGCGAAGGCGCCGCAAACGGCAGTCAAAGTTCATGGAAATGCTGACGCGAGACCGACCAAAGTTTAATCCAGAAGATGAGAAGAACTACGGCGATTATCTCGACGAATATTATAAGCTCGACTGTGAAGACATCATCGGAGACACCCCGTGTCGATTCAAATACGTCGAAACAACTCCAAATGATTTCGGCTTGACAGTCGAGGAGGTGAGTTTTGCGAAATATCTTCCCTTTCAATTCCATAATTCTGACGTCGAAATCTTCATTTCAGATTTTGATGGCGAAGAACAAGGAGCTCAACGCCTGGGCAAGTCTCAAAAAGGCTACACAAATTCGTCCCGATCACGTGGAACGAAATGAAATCGACCTTTTCAGGAAGAAAGCTCGGAACGAGGCCTTGAAGCGGAAAATTCTACGGAGTTTGTATGAGCCATCGGACGATGAACTTGAACCGGAAGTTACGACAGTCAACAATCCGAAATCAATCAAGGAAGAAGGGCAGAACAAAAAGAAGTTGACAGCGGAGCCGCAACCATCAACGTCCAGAGCATCAACATCCAAAGTAGCGACATCAAAGATAAAAACTGAGCCGACCCCGGTTGTTAGTCGAGATCTACGGCAATCAACGAGGTCCAATCCAATTCAATCACCTGAAACGTCGGCAATCGAGCCGGAGAAGAAGGAAGAGAAACCCGAAGTCAAACCAGAGCCAGCGATTCCAACTGAGTCCACGAAAGTGAATGTAGGCAAATCAAAACCGCAAAAAAGGAAAATCAGTGCATCCGAAAACTCAGAGCCGAGTCCGGCGAGCAAAAAGCCGAAAGAAGAGAAACCCTCTCCTGCAGCCATCAAAGCGAAAAAGCCACTTGCCAAGCCTTCGCCAAAAGCACAGAAAGGAAACGCGCCTCAGCAAAAGAAAGCCATCCGGAAACCCAATCAAAGTGGGAAACCCAATCCAAATGGAAAACCCAACAACAAGAAGTTCAGCAAAGGCAAGGGCAAGGAAGAGCCCAAGTCTGGACTCAGCGATGAACGATTGAAGGCATTCGGAATAAATCCGAAGAAATTCGCCAAGAAATTGAAATACGGCAACAAACAACCGCAACAAGGACAAGCACCAAAACCAAAAGTAAATCCCAACAAGAGCCCCGCCGCGAAAAATAAATCGCAGAAAGCGTTGAATCCAAGTCCCGGACCGAAGAAGGGCCAAAAGCCCAAGCCGCAAATCGGCCTCAAAAACAAACTGAAGAAAGTTTTGAGTGCAAAATGAAATTGGTTTCGCCAGAATTGTTCTCGATAATTATCGTTTAGGAAATTACATTTTATTTGATGTACGTTAAAAATTTAATAAAAACCATTCACAAATGATTTCAAACCCGCTCCAATTTTCTCTCCAAGTTTCTGATGAAAACTAAGTTCCAGTCTATATTTTTCAGTGAGAAAAAAAACAACGAAAATCAATTTATAAATTATAAAATTTCTTTTATTCTCTCAATATTTTTGTTCTTTTATATTACTATTTTCAATTATCTAATTACATCATCATCGTCGTCGTCATAATTATGATCTAAGAATATTCACACAACAAATAAAGTCATTCGAGAATTCATCGCTCGTGGAAAAATGATTCTCCAAAATGCTCAAATATTTAGATGAAATCAAAATCAATTCAATCTATTAAAATTTTAATTAAAAAATTCCTCATTTTCCTTCAATTTAATTTCAATTTTTTTCCTTCAATATTGGAACGTTTTTACACAAATATATTCTAAATTTTATTTTATTCTGTATCAAATTCTACGATGTTGATCGATAATTAAATTGTGATTATCTGAATGTCCCGTTTGCTGAAATTTACATAGAGTAATAGATAGAAATCTGCTTGAAAATATTTACAAGTGGACGAAAATTCGCAAAATAAAAGACATTGAAAAATTGTGACAAAACAAATGAGCAATTTGTATTCGAATAAGATAAAGGATCAATACAACCACATAAAACCGCTTATTGTTACGAAATTTCGCCAGGAATTTTAGCGCATTGAAATTTAGGATGATCTACAGCATTTAAAATTCACAATGAGCGCAATCAAACCGAAAACTCATTAAAACTATGTCTCTGAAAGCTGCGCGAAATGTTTCGTCGGAAGAGAAATAGCATTCAGCTGCCTGATTTAAATTACACCGTTGGCTTCGACTCGCAACCAATTAATTAACTACAAATAATATCAAATTGTAGTTTTGGGAAAAATTATAAAGAAAAAGGAAGAAATAAACAACTAAAACTCAACCACAATTAAAACTAAAAATGAAATGGAAAAGGTGTTAACACACTGACTCTAAAATCCGCTACATGCTGGGCTCCATTTGGCATCCGTTTGTTCGATAAAAAAAATTTGATTGAATTATTAAACGAGTATCATAAATTTGTACTTATTGTTGTTCGTGCTGGCGAATTTGTTCATGCAAGTGTGATATCGTTTGGGGGTGTGTGCCCATTGGCCCATCAGATCTGCGGCCAATTAGCAATCCTTTTTGAAATTCCAATTGCCATTCGACTGGTTCGAAGACGTGCTGTTGTTGTTGTTCGTGCTGGTGTTGTTGTTGTTGCTACTGTTTGCCGACGAATTTTGATGATTTTGACTGTTCGCCAGCATTTTATTTTTGTAGTCCTTCTTCAAGTGCTGTCGAATCTCTGTGTGACAATGTTCATTGTTTGTGACAATAATTTCGC
>JANSTV010049307.1:0-14490 GCA_027564135.1 Lestremia cinerea
TGGCTTTGAAGAAGAATGTTACCGTGCGAAAGGTAACGCGAGGATCACCAGATTCCGACGACTCATTTGCTGATGATAGCCCTGATGGATATCTGGGTGGGCGGGATGATCAGTTTCTTGTTTCGGATCGCTCGGAAAATAAATTTTATGGTAAGAGCTTCGTGAGAGTTCAGCAATGTCAATATCCTAATGCTCTTATCCAACAGGCAGCGTTCATGGAGCTCCTACTGGAACGACCACTCCGTTTGATAGTTTAGGTTTGGGCGCCATCGGGCGGAAGCTGGAGGAATACGCATATTTGTGCCCTGGATTGTTTCCTTGGGTCAACCCTGGTCCAGCCACTCAAGAGAGCGGTAAGTTTCTCATCATTCAACTCTCCTGAAATCTCATTCTCATCGTTCAACAGGAATGCACGTGATCAAACTCGTAGGCGTGATGTTCGGATTGATTTTTGTCATGGATCTCTTGGCTGCTGTGAGCTTATCTGGAACATTGGCTCTGCTTATATTCACGTGTTTGGCCATTTCGATCATTGTGATTCTGCTGGTTATCTCACGACAACCCCAAAACAGGTTTGTTCTTCCCCATCAAATGCTAGACGGGATCAAATAATTGATGCTTAATATCCCCTTTAAAGATACGCTTTGGCATTCTTGACGCCTGGACTTCCATTCATCCCAACGATTGCGATAACCGTCAACATTTATTTAATCTTTAAGCTGAGCATACTCACACTAGTCCGTTTCACGATCTGGATGATCCTTGGACTCATCATGTACTTTTACTACGGCATAACGCACAGTTCATTGGAGAATTCCGGCGAGGAGATCGAATTGAAAGTCGATCGATCGTATTTAGATACACAATCAACGCAACCCCCAAACAATCATTATCATCAGCAGACAGCTGTATGGGATCGTCACGGCTACGAAAACAAAATGGCCGAGGACACTTGGGGCAATAGTTACACGACAAGCAATTGGAATAAAAACGATACAAATCGCAGCAATAATCTTCATCATCGACAACAGCCTGAGCCATCAGCACCAGCACCGGCACCAGCAGTCGCCCCATCGAAACCGGCTCAACCGAAAGGCGGTTTTGGCAGCGTTTTCGTTGATGAAACACAGTTCCCCACTTGGGACGATTAAACGTCTATATCACGACGCTTTCTTACATTTACCACTCTCGTCTCTCCTTTTGCCATTTCAACACCACCCAGTTTCTCGTTGAAGAAGCCATTTGTCGATTCTTTCCTTTCCATTGTTTTTGTTTCGATGATTTTCATCGAGAACAAAGGGTATCCGAAAGTCGGAAAGTGATGAGACTCTCGCTTCCTCCAAAAACTTTCATCCTGTTCGAACCTAGCCAGTAAGCCAGTAAGGGTGATGAAAGATCGATCTGAATTGATCATTTAGATAATTGAACATATATTAAAATCGATGATAACGAATGAATTGTAGTTAGTTGAGGCTGGCAATTTGTGTGCATCATGGAATTGAGATTGACCGGCGAGTCGACTTTTTCTTCCTTCGGGACAAGAGTCAACGACTTCCTCGTGGGGAGACTTCGATAGCCGAAAGATGATTGTAATCCGTGCCATATCCCCTAGCAACGGCATTGGCATTCATTGTCCAAGCCCATCATCAATCAAACAAGATTCGTGAATGTCTTCGATTGCCAAGCCAGCCAGAAGTTAAACAAGTGAACGTTATACTTTAGTGACTAAGTGATATTTATATTGTTGATATTTACAGAAGCAAATGCAAAGTATTAAAATGATTAACAGTGAAAATGAAAGCAAAAGAAAAAGAAAATAAAGTTTACAGTTAATTGATTATTAATCGTTTAAGTGAAATTAAAATATTGAAATTAAATGAATTTCGAACTCTGAAAAATAAACGGTGGAAAATTCACATTGGAATTGTGCTTTGGAATGCCGAAGGCTTTGCAAATGTCAATTGTCATTTTCGGATCACGATGTTCAACCAATGCAATAAATAAATAACGAAAAGAAAAGAAAGGAAAAACACAAAAAATACAACAACAAAAAACAAACAAGCAAACAAACAAATAAAATTCTTCCGACAAATATCCGTCAATTTTCCCCGTTTCGAAGAATCGTCTTCCCTGAAAAACAATTCTCATCATCACATTTCATGTGGATTTTCCCTAATCGACACACCCATTGATATTTCTGTGAATCTCGATTTGATTTGTTTTCATTCCAATTTTTACTTTCGTTTCCTTCGGAAACTGATAAGTCGCTATTCAACTAAATACATATATCCTAGCAACTAATCAATGTGATGTGAATTTTTATGTTGCGACCAGAGGGCTGCTCGCATAATAATGGATTTCCACTAAGAATTCTAAATTAAGGACTCGAGCTTTTGAGTTCAACTCCAGGTAGAGATTTGGGGTATCGAGAGCTTTGCCAACTGTGAGCCCTTGGAGGTCAGCCCCACAGCCATAAGGCGAGGTCACTAATACTTAGCTGTCGGCAACGTGAGGGGAGATTGACTCCATGAGCCTGAGGAGGCAAAGGTTTCGAGATACTTCCAAGCTTTGTCTGAATTTGAGGTAAAAATGCTAAATTTGTCAGCTGCGCCTCAACCAAATTATTTGACAATGCAGCCCTCTGGGGAAAATAGACCGCCCTTTGAAAGGGCTTTAGTAATTTCTCCGTTTAATATCCTTTAAAATCATCTTGAAATCTAATTTGCATAAAAAAACATAAAATTTAGCCTTTTCCCAATTTTGAATGCGTAGATCTGCATGTAATTACTTGCACACTAAAACAAGAAAAAATTTCTCTTAATTAGTCGTTTTATTAGCAAGATAGCAAAAATAAGATTCTGAACAAGAAAAAAATTATAAATATTGTAAATAATTACGAAAGAAGCTAAAAAACAATTAATTGATTTAGATTTGAATAATGTTGAATTTGATTTGTTTCAATTTAATTTCAATACATTATGAATTAACTGGGAGATTTCTGGGACGGGAATAGTCGTGCATCTTGGATTTGATGGAACATTATGTAGTTTGAGAGGGCTTTGAATGCACTCATATCAGTCAGAGTGCTCAACTGGGTTTTGGTTCCATGGTATTACCGCCAGCGAGCTCTTGATCCAACGTGGCACTCCAATTCGCCAGAGAGCTCCGCAAAACGGGAAAAGTTTCAATCAAATTGTTTTACCGTCGAACTAACGAAATCGTCGGAGGTGTTTTATTTTGAAATGTTCGTCGAGGTGTGTTAATGATGTGAAACGATCACATTCGGTGCAACTAATTATTCAATCAGATTTACCAAATGAGAATAGTGCGTTACAAAGCCTTAAAATTATTACATATTCCATAAAATTAAAGCACCGCGACGCATCTCATAAATACTATGATTGTCTGATGGGCATTGAAAAGTTGGTAAGCAAGTTAATGTAAAAAATGGGATCCATGAAAATAAATCATTGTTAGACGAATAAAAAATCAAGTTATCTGTCGCTATGACAGAGGAAACATTGCAATGAAAAACTCATTCAGAGAATTAGTTGCTGTGTTCAACATACATATCTCATATATTTTAACATGAAGTTCAACATTAAAAAGCATTATAAACGTTACAGATAACAAAGCAACAGCAACAACAACAGCAACAAAAAAATATAAAATGTATTCAAACGTAGATTTTAATGAGAAAATTCAACAGTCAAACTCTCGACAACTATCAAATTGAATATGCGCCGTACGCCTCGCATGCAGTGCATAAAAGCGAACGAAAAAGAGAACCAATTGTAAAAACAATTATTGTAATTCTATTTAGTTAGATAACTTTGAAATAACCTTCCCATTAGGTAATTAGAACCCTCCTTTCGAATGTCCACCGATTGACTCAAGAATTTTTATGGTAATGCTGATTGCCTTTGAACGCAACCATTTTCTCCCAAAAACCTTCTTCCGGTAAACGAACATCTTCTTCCTGAAGCATCTTACTTGACTTGCGGTATCGACTCTTTCATTGAACAATAGCTTTGCTCGAAATGCTCGATTATTTTATTGGATATTTTTTCCGAAAGGTCATTGCGACTGTTGATGACCAAGAGCTTGAAGATTTACGCGAACCCCAAGAGCTTCGTGAACACTTAAACTCCCAGAAACTTGAAAAATCAGAATTTTGAGTTGAATTCCAAATAGAATCAATCATATCAACCAAATCAATCGCATGCCAAGTGTCAACCGATCGAAGCTATTGCTCGCAAATGGAATAAATGATTTTTTTTTTAATTTGAGAAGAACTAATCAAGTGAAACATCAAAATAAAGAAAAAAATTAATAAAAATAAAATACATTGAAAAAAAAACTCTATTTCAAAACTTTCTAAGTGTCGCACAGTTAATAAAATCGTTATCATTTCGTCAGTAAATGAGAAACTCTACCAAAAGCGATTATATCAATGTTATCATTAATTATTACGAGTGAATAAGTGAGTTAAGAGAAAATTATGAGAAAACTATGATGAAAACAAGGGTGCGAAAATAAATGCAAGAGAAAAAGAGGACGAGGAGAAATGGAGAAGGAGATGATGAAGAAACAGAAGAAGGAGAAGGGGGACGTAATATTAAAAAAAAAAAAAAGAATTATTGATGAAAAAAACAGCTAATTATATTAAAAAAAACAGTTTGAGAAATTTGAAATTGGAAACAATGAACATTTGAGGAAATAAAACGAAATCTGTCATTTTGTTTGACTTAAAAATTAATGAAACAAAAATTATATCAAAAATGGCATGTATTCATTTGGCCTTGGGCGCGACGGTGCTGGAAGGGGACAATCGCTTTTCTCGATACGATTTGGCGTAGAAATCTCCAAAGATGACAATCATGAAAGCATTTTGCGAGAGCACAATAAAGATGAGAAATCTCGAGAAATCACATTGAGCGTCCACCAGGATCATCGAGTAGACAACGATGTTGACGAAAAATTGCATCTGAAAGGAAAAATGGCTCAATTCCGATTCGCTTCGGCGTCCAAACTACTCACGATTTGAAGACGTGTGACATTCTGCTTGAGGACACCCGACTTGCCCAAATCCGGATTCCAGATGGTTAAAAAATAATAGCCGTACATCACCAAGTGCACGAAAGTGTTCTGAACGACCAAGTACATCGTGAGTCCACCTTTAGGAAATGACGAGACGCTGAGTTAACGGAATCACCTTTAAAGCAATCTGCTCACCTGGCTGAATGAAAATGGTCAGGTAGAAGCAAGCGACGACGATTATGTGATGATAAACGTGGAGGAAAGATATTTGGCGGGAACGTTTTCGAAGCACAAAGAAAATGGTTTCCAGCAAATCACTGATTTTATTCAAAAAGTAGTAGTACATGACCATGGCGGATGTCTCTTCGTCCTGCAGACATAGAAATCTATTGCCTGGCAGGAGAATCGCTTGTATACCCTGGAAATCCATGTATAATAAAAAGTGTGACTAGCTTCGTCGGGTCGAATAACTCACCAAGACGCAAATCGCCACATTCGCCACCACTTGACCAGCATTGTAGATCTGAATCAGCCATTTCAAATCGAACGGTTCTCGGTGACGCATAAACGCCGGACCGACTTTGAATACAAACAGAAGGTAAACAAACAAAATCCACGCAGTGGGCCAGGGTGAGCCCACCAATGGCAGATGCACGAGTGTCTGATCTGTTTGAGGAAATTCTGGTCAAACTCTGCGAGAGACTCAATCGACTGGAAGATACAAACCTTGGGTCTTAGAAAAGTCCACTAGCCCATCGTACAAATGGCGCAACACCAATGCCATTGCTCGTGTTTACTGTGACTCCCAGTTGCTGACTAAAATGTGAAGCGATTGAAACAATTCAAGTCAAATCACCCGACTGAATGCAAAATAAAAATTTTCAGCAAATCAATTTTGGGCCAGAGGTGAATCGTATTTTCACTCGAGGATTGCTTATTTTTTGTCGATTTCGAAAGCAAGTAACCATCGGCAATGAATTTATCAATAAATTAAATACCGTTACGTTGATCAGACAATGGTGTCAATCACTTACCGTAGATGGACTAATTAGATCGAGGCTTCAATGACAGCGGTTCCGGAACCTTCCGTTGCCTTAGGTTGCTCTACAGCAATAGAAGTTTAGCTCGAATCCAATCTTAGCGACCTCAGTCTTAACCAGACACTATGAAGTTCGCTGGTGACCCTCATTAGAGATGCAAATCAAGATTGACCATGAAATGAGGGCAAACTTCTGCAATGTCGTTGTGCTTGCATTCATCCAATCATTGAGTTTCGAATTGACTGTTGAAAGGTTTTGTTTTTCTTTTTGCAACGCTAACTTCACTCCGTTCAACTTTGTTGTGCTGTCATATTGTTTGTTCTTTTCGCAGAAGCGATATTTATCTTCGAGTATTGAATGTAAAAAAAATGTATTGAAATTCCGAAACGTAACGAAGAAAAGTATGTGAGACAGTCAAGCCGAGTGAATTATTCGATTTAAAAACGGAACGAAATCATTTTCAGATAGATGCTTGGGACAAAATGGGTGATCAACACGGAACGAATGGATGCGACATGGATGCATCGAATTTTGGGGCGGAACTTTACGTAAACAAAATTTTGGGTGAATGTTCGCTTAAAGATGTGATGAACGTCGAGGCTGATATAATTCGAGACACTCAATCATTGCACAGCGATATGCAAACGCTAGTTTACGAGAATTACAATAAATTCATTTCGGCAACGGACACAATGCGCAAAATGAAAACGGAATTCAAGCAAATGGAAACGGAGATGAATTCGCTGGTTGCCAATGTGAAATCAATCACAGAGTTTAGTGATCAAATCTCATCTAAATTGCAAGACAGTCGCCATCAGCTGAGCGCCTTGACGGAAAAGCAGGTGCTGTTGCAAAAACTCCAATTTCTATCGTATTTGCCAACCAAATTGAAGCAGATGATTGACCATGGGAATTATGCATCGGCTGTGCACGATTACACCCAGGCGCAAACCGTGTTGGAACAGTACGGGTTTCAGCCATCGTTCCAGGGCATCAAAACTGACTGCGATGCAATAATGGACGACCTCAAGGCGAAATTGAAAAAGGACATTCAGGTAACAGGTTTCACCGCACAGTCTCTCACCCAAACGGGGGACTTGCTCTTGCAGTTGGGCGAAACGCCAACGGATTTATCGCAAGAGATTCTTCAATTCGCCTCGCAGCGACTCCACGAACAAATTGTGGTGTTGCAGGATCAGACTGACCGGGATATGATCGAGTTTGTTGATTTGAGTATAGCCGGTTTCATGAATGATCTCATTCTAGTCGTCACCGCCTATTCGGATATGTTTTTGTGCAACGGTGTCTCCAGCGGAGAACAGTTTGAAGATTTGAATGCGTTCGTTACAAGGAATCTGGAGAAATATTCGACGCTGGTGCAGGCTCGAGTTGAAATCGAAACGGGCTATGGAGACTACGACATCCTGTTACGAGCTCTGGATCGCCTCTATCGTCGTCTATTGGCGATGAAAAACCTTTGTCAAAATATCGACATGACCGTGGTGACCATCGAGATAATCGTGAATGCCGCCAATCAACTGTGCAACTACCACCTGAAAAATCTCAAAGAGTCATTCTTGGATAGTCTGAGTTCAGTGCGCTTGTCCCTGGTCACCGGAAAATCCGACACAAGTAGCAACACCCTCAACACTTCGATCAACTCTTCGGGCACCTTTGATCTCAAAGAGCTGGTTTCCCACCTCTACATCACCACAATGGAGAAACTCAAGGTGGTCATTCACGATCTGTTGATCTTCCTCAAGCCAGACTGGTCGTTCAACATCCGATCACACGTCAAGGGCATCGCGTGTATCGAAGGGATTCGCGAGAATCTCATTGTTGGCTTTATGCGTTACATCGCCGCAACCATGACTTCATTCAGCGATATAAATCTCGCATGTCCGCCAAACCTGTTGCTTGTGTTTTCGAGGGCGTGCCTGGAAATGGAGCACGAAGGTGTTCAAAAGATGATCTCACTGGTCGATGAATTGTATGACATCGATGCCGGCGCCTCGACATTGACCCCGAAAGAGGAGTTGAACACGAAAATGCGTGAATCTGCTCAGATTCTCCTCGACTCATACGTCCGTCTGCAAGGTTTGAACATCTCGCAGATGCTGCGAAAGAGCGTGGAAACACGTGATTGGTTGAATTGCCTCGAACCGCGATCGGTCCGAGCGGTGATGAAACGCGTCGTCGAGGAACTGTTGGCAATCGAAAACGTTCTCGGAGACCTCTACGAGCACGGCATTCAAACAGCCACCAGTAGTGATTCCAGTCGCAAGACCCATCTGTCCCTCTCCGCTTCGAAGCAACAGCAATTTCGATCGAATTGGTCCAATCACACGCCCTCCCATTTCGAACCAATGTTCGCCTCGAACATTCACAAATTGTTCTCCGACAAAATCGACATTTTCGGCTCGGTGCAATTCACCAAAATCTCCATCGTGACCGGCACCATAAAGATCTGCCTGAAAACCTTGTTGGAATGCGTCCGGCTCAAGACATTCAGCAAATTTGGACTGCAGCAAGTGCAAGTTGATACACATTACCTACAAATGAACTTGTGGCGATTCGTTGCCGACGAGAACATCATTTATTACATGCTCGACGAGATACTCGGCTCAGCTGTGCACCGTTGCTTGGAGCCAAATCTCATGGAACCGAATGCCGTCGATTTGATTTGCGAACGAAATTGAATATTCGTCTCCGATGCGGGATCAAATTCCAGAAAAAGATTTGTAGATTTTTTGAATAAAAAGCATAAATTTATTGCCTAAAGTGGAAAATTCAAGTGTTTTTCTTCTATTTCAATTCGACTCGGCACCTAACACACAGAGATATTAGTCACATGTGCCAAAGGTGATTTATTCCAACTGTTGCATGGCGTTAGTCACGAAGGTTAACGTTGGTTCCGATTCGATTAGAGAATCGCCCATAAAATCATGCTGGCCCGCTCTAACCCATCGCAGTCAGCCATCATACCCCATTCAGTCGGCCCGGTCAGTCGCAGCGCAGTCAAGTAAAATACTTCATTTTTGTTTAAGAATATTTCCCATTTAATTTGTCTACATCATGTCAAGTCATACATACTGGGATTAACCTAAAGATATTAATTAATTGTTGTAATTTACTCAACAAATTAGCATTTCGATTGAAAGTGTCATGCATATGCATTGTTGACGAGAAATTGTTGGCGCGTAGAACTAATGGATTTTCGGGTTTCAGGTTTTAATTAGATTTGCGCAAGGATTTTGCGGGTGCTGCGATTCTACCATCAAAAGCGGATGGGAGCGAATTGGCTTATTGAGCGAGCGAGAATCACAATATTCCGGTAGATTCGTTGGCGGTGAATGCGGTGACTTGGAATTTGAGCTGTTTCTCGAAAGCGAAACCTCTTGATCCGTCCGCTTTTTCTACCGTCGACATCGAAACGCTTTCCAAGTTGGAAAGTTCTGACGCACATCGAAGACTGTATCGGTCTTTAAGAAACACATAATTACATCGATTGGCTTTCGTTTGAAAAGCCTTTCCATTAAGCAACATGACGCAATCGTCGTCGATGCGGGTCCCATTGACATTGTGTGTGGGCTCGGATCAGTGGAGGTTTGTGAAAAAAATCGGACCGAGCCAAAAACGAAACGCGCGACGACTAAGAATAACAAACACTTTCATTCAATACACATTGCCACATCTGCAGCTGACGTCAAATGTAAACAACAAACATTCAAATAACATTTCATGTTCATTTTCTTATCGCTTTTTGTCGATTTGGAGAAGAAAGAACCAACGGGGCAAAACAATATTAACCGCAAAAAATAGCGACGCCGTTACTGTGATTAGATCGAGCGCAATACACGCCATAAAATGCAATGGCAATCACTAAGAAATACTCGAATTCCGAAAAAAATAATTCCAAAACCGAACGTTCCACGTTTTTTCTTCGCCCACAAAAGTTTCACATAAAACAGGGACAAAAACTGGTTGGTCGTTCGCTTCGCTAATCGAATTGGTTCTTGGCTGAAGGAGTTTATCTGGTGTCATCATCACCTTCGGAACTACTTCGGATCGTGTTGTATTGAGAATTTCGGCTGCGCAACATACGAAGGAAACTGCCAACAGCGAATATCGTTCGACGGTGACGATGAAATATACCCTGATATAATGCATCGCGTAATGCCTTGCGATCGTCTACGACGTCCACTTGCGATGTTACCGATGATTGATGGCTTATGGTACGGCCGAGCGTTGAGGAATTGCCGCCGACGCCGCTTCGACCTGAAACGGGAAATAAAAGATGAATTTCGGAAAAGCATATGCTCGCTGATTTGAAATTTTCTCGGCGAAACCTTCTGCATGAAGGCTATCGATCGCGTAATCGACTGTAATTTCAAAACTAACCATTCCGAAATCGATAGCTTGTGGGTTCTTTTCGTCTCCATACCCCTCCCTCTCCTCTACCCTCCCACGGCGTTTTATCACGCACAATACCGTAGGTCAAATACGAATAACAATTCTGGAGAGAATGGCTCAGCTGATGTGATTGAATCGACCTTTTCGATTGAGAATATTTTAAAATCACCCGTCCAACACAATTCGGGCCGGTGTCACGCCAATCACACTGTGAGCGTCAATCGAATACGTTTAAAAAAACCAAACAGAATGAACGTTGCTTGATCTCCGACAAAGGTTGGGGCTACAATGTAGCGAAATTTCACGTCGTATTCCAGTTAACCTTGAGCGAGACGACAGACAACGCTACCGCAGTCACGCCATGGATTTTCCATGAAATCATCATCTCAAGGGACAAACTGGATGAGCCATTCAATTTCGTCATTGATGCGTGAGCTTGTGGAGAATCCTCCTAAACACCCCTCACCTCCCTAACAGTCGACAAAGAGGAAAATAAATGGAAAACCTACTTGAATTCGATAACGGTGACTTTGGCGATTTAATTCCACTCGAATCCTCGGCAGTGGTCGTCTTCTCGTCCGAATCGAAGCTTCCCTTCTCCTCACGCTGATTTAAATCTAATTTAAGTATTTTTTTCGAAAAATCATCACATTCCATTTTAGACGTTGGTGGCGGTTGAATTATTTGAAAATCAATTGAATTATGGCTGATGGCACTGTGAGCTTCCATTGACCGATTATCACAAATTTCCGGTCGGCTTTCAACGTTCATGTCCGATACCATTTTGGCGTATAATTCACCGCACTTGGAACTTCCACAACACTGACTGTGCGAACACAAAATTTCCCACCCCGAATTGGCACTGTGGCAGACACGTATCTATCGCAAAATCCCGTTTCGTTCAATCTCGAAACTTGTCTCGCATTTCAGTTCAAACGCAACACAGCAATGAATCTGTCATCATCAAACGAAAACGCACACGCAACACGTTCAAAGTTTGTTGAATATCTGACGGGACAGAAAAGCACGCAAACAACAATATCAAATGCGGCCGATTACAAATCACCATTCACGACCCTCGCGCGCACACCCGTTGCATCGTCCTGAGATCATCGGAATAACGCGAAAACACACATATACACTGGCGCACACCAAACAACTAGCCGTAGTTAACTGGCCAAAGTGGTCAGTCGTTCGAAGATCGATTACGGTGGCCTTGATTCACTTTGATAAAATATCAAATCGTTTTCGTTGGGCAACCTCAAGCCACCATTCAGATTATTGTTCAGCACCGCAGCGTAGCCACTTGATGGAATGGTCGAGAAATCGGTTAAAATGATTTTCGGTAATTTGAGCGCATCCACTGTCGACGATTCAATGTTTAGCGTTTGGTAAAATTTGTCTATTAAAACGTTTAAATTATCACTTGCGGTGTCGTCCAACAGTTGTTGTTGCTGTGGCTGTTGTTGCTGTTGATATTGCTGCTGCTGTTGTTGTTGCTGTTGTTGTTGTTGTAGCTGCTGCTGCTGGTATTGGGTCTGTTGTTGCTGAATTAACAATAATTGATTTTGATTAATTGCGTCAGCGATGAATGCTCTGTTCATATTACACGCAATCGAAGATTCGACAGTGTCGTCGGCAATTCGTTTATCAATTTGGTTGACGTTCTGTTTGGCATTGGCCGTTGTCGGTCTGGTTCGATAAATCGTTCGAGGCTTGAAAGGAATGTCGCCAAACGAATTTTCGAAAATGCCAACAGATCTGTTCAATTCGTTGAAAGCGTTGGGTTTGTTTACGGTCGACCGGTTGGTAGCTTTGGCGGTCGATGTGCGGGCTCGCGTCAAACGATTCACATGCGATTCAAAGCCTTCGCAATAGCATCGCGACGCCAATTCAATCAAGAATTCTAAGCTGTTTCGATCGGGTTTCGTCGTGACGAACGAATGTACTGCATTGTCATCAAAATTAGTCGCATTGCTCGACACCGATGGACTTGCCGCCAAGCAAAAGTAATCCGTTTGTGGCGGACCTTCGGGCTGCTGACGCCGCTGCGGCCAATGTTGATGCGGACGTTTGCCTGGTTTCACAGCTCCCGTGGAGGCCTTTTCAATGTCGAAACGGCAAGCACCCGAGAGGTTGACGTTTATTTTTCTAAAAGGATTATTTTCCGCTTTGTTCCGTTGACAAAAAATCGATGCGATGGTCGGAGTTGTTTCGACGACTGACAAAGCGACGGAAGATGGCGACAATGGAAACAATGTCGAGAAATCGTTATCGTTCGTCGATGAATGTTTTCGGAGCAAAATCGAAAAGTCCAAGGGCGTTGAAGCGTCACGTATTTGCTGAAGTCGTTCACTCAGAATCTCTTTGTTGGAATTCAGACGACCGCACAGTGTCTGACGGCCGCGCCACGAGTGGTTTTTGCCAAGTCTGAAAATGAAAATTTGGAAAATTATTTTTTATTTAATTCCATCTTATTTTCTTTTCTTTGAAATTTCTCGGCCAAAATGCGGCTGCTGCAATTTTATTCTTCCCACGGCATTTTTACGCATTGAATTTCGAGTAATTTTTTTTCGAGCGCATTGAAATTTTGATTAAATGCTTTGCGGAAAGAAAATGTTTCGAGAATTTCAAGAGCAATTCACATAACGATCCTCCCACGGAAGCATGTTGCCTTTCCCGGCCCCTACGTTACCGCAACACAAACGTGCGCGCACACAAACACTTGAAACAAACAATGAACTCGATAACAATGCCAGAAATCACCCAAAAGCCCCAAAGAATTTCTTTGGAGCATCGAAAACAATTCCATCATTCCGGAAAAGTCGTCAAAGCTGAACGCTCTGAGCAAAAATCACCTTGGAAAAATCAAATGCGGAATTTGTAAAGTTTTTTGTTGGGAAATTGTGGGAATTTTCCGAAGTTTCACCGTAAATTTGCGTTTCTTCTTGTTTGACGTATTCGGAGCTCCGAAGCTTTGCATCCGTTTAAAATCGCGATAGTGGTTCGCGATCTCATGTTTGAATGTCGCCTCGTCGTTTTCGCCATAGTCAAGCTCGTGCTCATTGTCTGGCTTGTCTGATGGGCCAACGTTAATGTACATGTGCTTGATGCTCAGATAGGGCTTTGTCATGTCCGGCATGGCTTTGTTGCGTTCCATCAATCGTATAGATGTACCGCACACCATCGGTGCGACGCGACCGGCCTTCGTTGATGCCGTTTGCATATTTCAGCACGATGTCAATTTTATATGATTTCGACGATGACTCGCTGTCACTTGAGTGTCACTCTACACGGCCCGAATACCGAGTGCCGATTCCCGAATCACTTGGACGAATATTGTTCGAATGAAATTCTTGTCTTATCGTCGCTCCAACTCGATCAACTCTGTCGCCCGTATGCGATGGTGGCGCACAACCACCGAACGAGTCGCAGGTTTCGCCAAAGACGTTTTTTTTGGCCCGTGTTTTGTGTCATGTTCGAACTGTAGCTTTATTTATAAACATGCGACATGACAACCGAAACAAGGGTACTTGCCCCTTGCTTTTTGTTGCACGTCGTTTCGATGGCGGGAGGAGGGACAAAGCCGGCAGGAGCTGGTGGGCTGACATTTGCGATTGTGATCGATGTCACAGGCATTTGTTGAGTGGCCAAGTGACGGGAATCAAATAGAATTTTAACGATCTCAAAATTAACAAATAATAAACGCCAAAAGTCATTATTATTCAGTGTCTACCCCCTGCCCCATTCCCTCTCCACATCGTTTCATTTTCCGCCTGCACGGACTGGATAGATAGGCAATAAACGTGAAATGAAAAACTTGCTGTCAGAATGACACCCAAATGGAGACGAAGACAGCCGCTAGCAAATTGTGTACACAAATGAAGAGGGTGACACTGTCATTTAATTAATTAAGGGTAAAAAGTCCCTCGCGGTAATAAGAGTGGTCGGTCGTTCATTACTTCACCAAATCAACCTGTCGGGTCGAAATTTTCGG
>JANSTV010049318.1:3056-14487 GCA_027564135.1 Lestremia cinerea
AATCACCGCAGTTGGGTACATTTGCTGGAGATCGGTATCACATCAAATAATCGCTTGTTTCAATCCTCGCAAACTTCATCATTTGAATGTGAAATTAATTTGATGTGTTTACCTTTCGACTCCACCGCATGATCGAAAAATTGAAAGAAAGGTTTGGAATGAAATAATCAACATTCTATTAAGGATATTATTGCTGTTTAGTGGAATAATATTGTTGAAGATAATTATATGAATGCTTCGGATATGTATAGAAGATTAATTGGCTCATAAGTGCACAGATAACAGCGCTCAACATCTCCCTCATTCCCTCTGTCTGAGTTGGCTGGTTCGTATGATCCGCTGCTGTTAAACGATGGTGGAAGTACTTGTGCTTTCTCGAGTTGCTTGGACCGGACTGCTCGTATCGGACGGGGCTGTAATTTGCACACTTTTTTCACTTCCCGATCCATATTGCATTGTTTTCTCGCTAGCATCATCATCATCATCGTGCTTCAATTCTTCTGGAAGACCAGGAAATTCAAATTTTTCCGATGAACCAACAGGATTGAGGGATAGAGTGTCCGCATAGGCTTCCGGATCGGTATATAAACCGCTAGTTCCAGTTCTCTCTGGATACCAAGAGTCAATTTCAATTTGACTGGCGCCATTTTCATTGACTACTTTGACACCAACAGCATGCATGAATTTCAATATACTCTGAGATCGCCTTAGTTCCTGAGCTGTCGAATGATTACCGGCGTTGAATTCCTCTAAGCATTGTATCATCCGTTGCGCCTGGGCAATTCTGAAATGTGAATGTCGTCGTCAGTTGCATACTATAATGCTGTTCAAGTTCTCTAATGCAACTGTCAAAACATACTTTCGTCCGAGTGATCTCCTACGATTTTGAATGTCCACTTCGCTTTTCACAATGGTTCTGAAAGGTGGGCGAGGGATGATTGACTTACGTGTCGAGCAATAAAATTGACAAATTTCATACTTGAGGTGCTCTATCTCGTTTGTGAATGCTTCTAGAACGGACCCGTTACCTTTTTTGGTAGCGTTCTGCAGAAAAACCAATAGTTGATCCGTGATGCATTTGGCCAAATGTGTATCCGAGACCAAAGACGCGGTGTCCGTTTTAATGATTGTGGTCAGATCAGCATGAACAGCTTGAGCCTCTGTGACAGCGTTTTTCAGACTGGAAGAGCTCATTAGATTCAAGAAATGTTTGTAAATGTTCACCTCCTTCCAATTGGGAAATTTTGCTCGTTCGAAGTCATAGCTGAGCTGAACGCTTTTGATGGTATTCGCAAGAACTCGTTCCTCTCGTTGTTGATCCATAAAGAACTTGCCCACCGTCTTCATCTCTTTTTCCAGAAGCTGAACCATATAGACGTGGCTTCGAATCCGATTGTTGCGAAAGCTCAAGAAACCATCCAACGCTGCAACAGCATTCTCGATTGCACGATCCAAAAGATCAACTTGCCCCTGTTGATCCGTATTCAAATCACTGATGCTGGATGTGGACGTTACGGAAATGGCTCTAGCTTTGCCTTTGCTCTGTTCGGCTCTTTGCTCTCTTATAGCTTCCATGTACGCCGCTTTTCTCTCCTTCGCCGTATCTACACTTTGTTCCAATTTTACAATGGCTTTGAAATATATCTCGAGTTGCTCGTAAAACATTAATCGTTCTTCCTCCGAGAGGTTTTGAAACGCTATTTTCGGAGTGCTTTTCCCTCCTAGCATTCCAGTTATGACCACTTCCGTTATTTCAATGAATGTCTGGGACGCATAATACAATCTCTTAATCCTTTCTTCCATTCCATTCATGAGATCGTAACTACAAGTCGAATTAAATGAAAATACAATTTTCGATAAATCCAAGTCCCAAGTGATGCCATCCCTCGAATCTCACCAAGTGTTTGCATGTGCATTAATCTCGTCCGCAGTGTACAGCGGCGAATTGACTGGTCGATGGGCGACCATCAGTTGCACCGAATCGAATCGAATTTGGACTTGGCATCGCAGGGATGCTGGCGCTTGCATTCTGATCCCATAATATATACTGGCTGGGCCGAATTCGAAAAAGGTGCTTGGAGAGTTGAGCATATCGTAAATGTATTCGTATTTAATCAGTTGCATGGCAACAGTGACGCAAGACAGGTGCTTGTTGCATTGGGTCTTCATGCGATTTCGCAGCTCTACTCCCCATCTGATTGTACCAAATACAGTGTCGGTTGGTCTGAATTGCATTTTTGGATGGTTCAACGGTTCAACACTTACGTCTCAGATGCGTCTCTAAGCTGTGCTCTGGTTTTCAGTGTTGTCAATTTGGAGATGGCGATATCACCGTCAGATAGAACATCATTGTAAGACAGTCGAGCTACGATTGCCTCTGGCCGTGCATATTCATCTGCGCCTCTCGATATCTCTTCGGATGTATTTGCATCGTCAACTGGTCTCGGTCTACTAGATGAAGCATTTCCACTACTAGCTCCAGCAGCTGACGAACCAGCTACACTGGAAGTGGCTTCGTTATTTCCCCCACGCCAAGCTACATCAAGCAGAATGGCCTCTTCAATGGAGTCTGCTGGCAAAGACGATGGAAAGCTTCTCTCCTTCACTGGCGTAGGTGGAACCACGTCGCTATAATCCCTATTGTGGTCCAAGAGCAGCATGCCTTCCCGTTCGTTAAATTCCGGCGGAGCAATACTAACAAGGAATTATTTCGGGAAACACAAGAAACCGAGGGGAATGCATGAAATCCACTCACTTTTCTGATCGGTTAATTTGGGTCAGTAATAAGTCAATGGCCGCCAGTCTGGCTTCCCAGGCAAAGCGATCGTGTTCGGTGAGTCTTTCGACCTTTCTCAGGGTCAATGCCAAAACTCGAGCAGCTCGCTCTTTGAATAAAATATTCTTCTTGTAGTCCTCATCCAGCATAGCTAATTGCAAATCGGATAAGACTATTTCCAACATATTTGACAGCTCAAAGAATCCTTCTGCGTAAAATATCTCCAGTAATCTCTTGACGGCGTGAGCTACACGACCAGTTTCGTGCAGCACACGCAGCTACAAATCGTAGTCACGGGTTAATTGAAGTTCATTAGCCTGAAAATCAAGAAAAAATCTACCACGTGGTTCACGCTTTCCTCAGCCGGCACAAGTGCATCTCTCGTCTTCTTTTGCCAGAAAAACTCTGCAGCATATGATTGCGCTGATGATCGAACTTTACCTAAAAAGCTGAAATTCGTTCCATTTGTGGGTCAGTCATGCGAATGTCAGTTGATAAATACTCACCTCCGAATCAACTGAATGCTTCCGGTGCTGGAGATGGAAATTGCGTTATCAGAGCGGTTTGTTTGCTCAAAGTGTTATCGGAAAAATACGCACGCATAAGCTTCGTATTCGGTGAATGGATCGGTCATCAACTGGAATAGAGCGGAGAAATACCATTCAAGTTAACGCATGAACTGAAATGCTTATCATCCGATGCCTACAGCATGGAGCTTAGTCAGAGCATTGAGAGCTTCAAGGGCTTGATTAATTTTCAATCTCGTAGGGCTCGAATGCGAATCCTGGCAGCAATGAAGAAATTGATCCAAGTCTTCTCGATTTCTGAAATAAGTTATGCCCTTTCAACATTCAATGTGCTCTATAAGATGAGTAGCCCAAGGGAATATCTGCTACGTTCAAGCAAGTGAAACATGGCGGGCCAAAAACTATTGATGTTGATCGGATTCATTAGAAAGAGAAACTTCGGCATTGAGCACACACCCACCCGATTGCTACGTGCCATGTCAGTTTTTGACGGTACGCCACGTTTCCAATGTTTGAAGTCGGCACTGTCGTCGTACATGGTTATCCATCTTTCTCGCGTGACAACAGCATTTCTAGAGAAAATAAGAGTAAGAGCCTTTAGTGGAGGAGAATGATCGGTTGAGTTGGAATTTTACATCAGTTCTTTGAAAATGGCGTATTGCTTCGTAAACCATTCTTCTGAAGCAAAATCTTTCACTTGGGACATGTCTAGAAGTGGCCTTATCATTTTCCATCCATTGAGAAATAGTTGGCCCACGAGCCCATCCAATAGCCCATTCTCTTCGATCAAAGTGCTAGCGTTAATTAAATGACCTTTCGACTCTTGGAACTTGTTATAATCAACGTGCCTAAAGTTTAGCGCTTCCAAACTATTGGCGATCGCCAATCCCACTGCAGCTTTTATGCTTTGCGATTCAATCCCCTTGAGTACTAGATCATGCGCAGCACTGAATTCTCGTTCGGCAGCATCCAAATCAACATGGAAGATCTGAAAATGAAGATGGCTGTTATCGGCTGTACATTTACTGTCCCAGACATTGATCATACGTCGTAATCGACTAGCGCATAGCCGGTTCGCAAGATAGCTGGCAATACCCCGAAGTCGAAAGGGACAACAGAAGTCGGTGCTTCCAAAATTTCGTGAGCACCCCATTTGATCTTTTCTTGCAGGTAAGAATTGTACAATTTGAATGGCAGCATGTACCTGGGAAGGAGGCGAAATAACCAATTGAAATTTCACTGAAAAATTGACAATGGTTTTGCTTACGATTTTATTGGGTATTCGTTGAGATAGTAGATTGTTTCGTCAAAAGTGAGAACTGGTTTGTGCGTTTCTGTATGTCGTAGCTCTGGTCCGCTAACATTCATCCAGCACTGCAGAGTGCCTTGTCCTTCGTCATTTTCAGTTTTCTGAAAATCAACAAACAAGATATGGATCCGTCGAGAATATTGAGGCCAAACTCAACTCACTCGACTGAAGCCAAGCGGTGGATCGGTTGCGAATCGCTGAAAGCGTGCCATCGCCAAGAATTTAGACACGTTATTACTTCTTTCATCGTGTTGAGCTCTGTTGAAGATTTTACATTATTTGTTTCTTCATCCACGAAATGGTTGATTTTGGTACAAACTTTGTGTATGCTGTTTCAACAACTTGTTCTGCCAAATACGCCCTTAAAGAGTCGAGTTTGTTAGACTCACATTCGTCGACGGGTCAAACTGGTGCACTTACAAAAGGGTCATCAAGTCTGCCTTCTGTGCTATAATAGTACGCAGGCTAGCTTCGGCTGTGGTTTCACGGGAGCGGGAACTTCAACAAAGAGAGTGGTTCCTAGAGTATATTCTCTGAATCATCGCTTTTAAGCTATTTCTTACTCATCGCCATACGCCGGGGGGCTACAAAACGAGAAACGGATAAATCGATCGAGCAATGCAAGACAGTTTTTGCATCGACTTACATTCCGCTGGCTTCATTCGCTTTCCTGTGGTTCCGGCAGAATGGGTAAAATTCAAATGAACTCAGCCTACTCTCCTAGTTCTACGTCACTCACCCGTCCATGATTCCTTGTATCACCTTCGTTATGACCCCAATATACACAATCAAGTTCTGGTTCTGCGTTCTCTCGTGCAGTCCTTCGAATTGCTTACGAATGAAATCGATCAGCGACATGGTATCTGGGTTCATCTCAGTGGCGAGATACACGAGATATGCGGCATTTTGAATGCGACGCACATCCAATTCCGCGTTTTCCATGAAATTGGACAATTCAAGAATGGCAGACAGTAGTTCAGCCCGTTCGCCCATTGCGAAGAGCTGAAACGAATGAGGTGTTGAGTTCCGCCATCCACACATCATTGCCACCTCTATCACGCACCAGTTTATCGCAGTATTTGTCAATAGTTTTGGCTATTCGACTCGTTCCCAGCTGTGCCGCTAGTGTTTTGACTTGTGTGACTCGACTGCAGGGAGAAATTCAAATTTCCGTTCAATTTCGACAATTTCAAAACCAGTTTTCGCTCGCTTACTCGGTGATCTCAGAGAGACATGGCAGACTGAGAAAAGTTCGAGGATTGAAATTGAAAGCTCAACAATTGCACTCATTTAACTTACACGTCACCTTGTAGACTATTTAACTGAACGGCAATAGGTCAAATGGTTCGAGATGAACGAAATTAAAGAACTTCAGCCGATGATGAATTCTTACCGTGCAAACTCCGGGAACTTGAACTGATACATTACTTTGAAGAATTGACTGGGTGGGAATTTTGGATGGAACTTCCACGCGTTTCAACCACTCCCCATTTCCACCGCCGAACTCCATAAGCACCAGAATCAGGATCCACTTGAAATTCATCTCGAACTATCTTCACAATTTTGCACGGCAGCAGTCTCACTCAAAGAACCAAGAACTGATGAAAATGTATGACTGCTGCGACGAATTTATACCGTTTTCGACTGCCGACGACCTGTTTTGGGTTCGATTCGCGGAATTTTTTGATGGCAGTGGAATGTAACACTTGGAATCGGGGGCCTTATTGGGGTTGACCTCCGAAGCCAGCGGCAAGCGCCGGTCGGTCATCATTCCTGGAGAGATTTCCTCCCACCTGACTTTACCTGACCCACGGGAACGTCGTCACGACAAAGGGCAATCGACGCCGAGTAGTCGCCCGCGGAATTTGCATTCTCCAAAAATTTTGATCAGAATATCCACACGAGAAGCCATCGGAATGTCATAAACAGTTGTGCAAAGAGGTGGATAACAATAATTACACGATAATAAAATTTAATTATCGTCGCTGTCAGAACCATCTTTCCTAAAATTAAGCGGAATTGCCGAGGCAACTGATGCAATGCGCTTGGCAACGATCGGCTCGATCAGAACTCCAGATGTGATGATGATGTTTCCGTAACAGATTCGATAAACGCCTGTATTCTTCAGATCGCATTCGAAATACGCCTCCGACCTCAGTGAGCTGCTCGACATGGGATGGAACACTGGAACGCCGAATCTTGATTTCAATGCAATTTCATTTGCGAGGCCATACAATTGCCGACACTTCTCCACGGCAAACGAGGAAATCAATTAGAAAATAATAATTGAATAATGGAATTGAATTGAATGTCGTGAGATTTGTAATGAATAAACGCTCGGATAAGATGAGGTCGATCTAGCGATCAATTTCAAAAATGGTTTTTCCATCTTTTTTTGTTTGCTTATTACGTTTTCATCCCATTTCTCCCAATCAAAAAATCTGATTCCTCCTCAGTTGTCTTCTTTGGACCCCTTCCCATATCGGTTGCGCGTTCTCAGAGAGAATCAAGTCGAAGAAGAAAGGAATCGAAAAAAAGCTTATTATCGAAAGTGGTTTGGTTGAATAAATTGATGCGAATTTCTATGCATTCAAGTTTTTTTTAATTACTTTGTTTTTTTCGTTTGTTTCATTTTAATTAAAATCATAAAATAATATGTACAATAATTGTTTTGACATTAACGTCATGGCGAGTCATTATTCTCTTCAAAATTTGAGATTTCTTTTATGCTTGATTTCCCTGTGATGACTCCTCGATTTCGGGGTCGTTGACAATGGATGGTAGTTGTTGTGGTTGTGGTGGCGGTGTTTCATCTTGGTGGCTGGATAGACCGCCATCAGAATCCTTTCTGCGCTTCTTACTTTCATCTTTTTCCTGCGAAACTTGTCGATAGCATTCCGCAATGAAATCACCTATGGTTGTCTTAAAACCGCTCAGGAGGTACGACTGGGACTCCGCGGGCAATTGATTCACTTGGAATCTTTCGAGGCATCTATTGGTGGCATTGAAAACTCTAGCCAGCTCATCCGTCAAGCGTTTCGGATTACCCGGATCGGTTCTCAGCCATTCTGTTTGATGTGAATTCTAAACGGACAAATAACAAAGGAAAACGACTGATTTCAAAAACGAAAATGGAAATGGATATATTGTGAGTGACGTTTCGACATATTTGACATTTCGAACGGACGGTGCGCGTTCCTTTTGTCGTGTCAGAGAATAATGCTTCAGTGCCCGTTGGGGCGATATCGTCTCAACAAATTCCATGCTTTTAATGTCCGAGCGGGTTGTCTCTCAGCGATGACTCACCGGCCCATTCGATTCAGGATTGGCGTGCGATTGCCGCGATGACGATGATTGTCGTTCACGTCGGTTCGTCGCTTGCTCAAAACCAAAGCTAATCCGATTGTTCAACTTGGCATCCAGTCGAATTGTTTCGATATGATTGACTGGAATCGCTTGAAATTGTACGATCATCGGATCGTATCGGAATTGAATTGGATTGGAAGCGCATTAATGTGACGCTATTCCAATGCATCCCGCAGTTTTTATTCGAATTCGATTGCAGGGCAGTTGTGTGATTTCCAGAACCGGTCGCAGTCAACCTCATTCTTGCGCAAATACCTGGACAACATCTGGAGGAGTACGAATGCTGGAGAATGGAGCTGCGACCGGTAATCGAGACGTTGCTTATTGAATCGGAGGGTTTCGATTCGCTGATGGTACATAGAACAATGAGGCTATTGCATCGATGACATTGAACTTGAAAAATTGACGTGCTCGAACGGGCATGAGATGTCGAGGTGTTGCCTTGCAATGGATCAGGGAGGGGGTCACTGTCGAGGGAGAGAGAACGAGAGAACCAACCACGTCTTTGTTCATACATGTTTCAGGTTCCGCTGATGAGCAAGCCTAACTGCGTCCAATGCCAAGATGATCTCCTGCAAGAGACGACATCTCATTATTGAGTGAATTTGAGCGACGACCAAAACGACATTCGGTACGAGCACAAGCACATTCGAGAAATCACATACAATGTTCAATGTTCGGAAGAGGAATCACACATCCGTGAAATGAGCACTGATCGTCGTTGCCGATTGAGGAGCCAATTGGAATCTTGAAAATCGAGAAAGATTTCGGAAAAAAAATTTCAAAAAATCAGAAACTCATCGAATTCGTCTCGAAAACAACTAATTTTCAAATTTCCCGCTCAATTTCACCAAAACACTCCATTCGACGATTTCACACGATTTGGTGTTGCCAGTTTGAATAGAAAATTCTTGAATGGAATTTTTTTTTTCCAACTTTTCCGATCATCACAGATGGTTCAGAATGAAATTCCATGAAATTTTCCATAAATGCGGAGCATTCCAAAATGGAAACATTCACCAAAATATTCCTCTCTCGCAAACAACTGGCTTCCAATCAGAAACCAATAAGACGTTAACCCAGCCCTGCTCCAGCTGACGTCACGCGACTGTTGGTGTATTTGTTATCGAGTAGAACGTTCTGATGTAATTTGTCACGATTTCGGGGGCTTGTCTTATCATCGTTAATTTTTTCCTTCGGTAGCGTGACTGTGTGTATGTTACGAATGTGTCAGAAGCATGCATCGGCTACATCGCAGATAGTATCGCCCTTGAGATGTATGAATAGTTGCCGACAATCAATGTACGGTCATGTGGATTGACGTAATAGTCATATCGTTGGTTCAGAATATTCTTGGATGATTCTTCTAGCAGTTGGCAGAATTGCTAAGGCCAAACAACGTGCGGCAGAGAACATTAGAGAATTGGCTCGTTGAAACAGAAGCATCACATTAGCTGGGTAAGTCGGACGGGTTTTGTTTCGTTGGTGTGTGAATCGAATCGAAGAATTTATAAATTTGTCAACACAAGCAAAAGCGACTGCATTGTTCTTCTGTTAATGGTGTATCGATTGGGAATTGGTGCGTGTGTTTGTCTTAACGTTGCTCGGCAGGCCCGTTGAACGTTGAAGCCGTTGGCTGGGAGGCAAACACACGATAACGTATGTCGTTGAATAAAATTACGTTAATTTTGTTGTCATTTTTCCTCTTCACACACACCATTTTTATCACATTATTGACTGTGTCGTATTGTTGCAGGGCGTTTTGGTAATTCAAACGAGCATTTCGACACAACTCGGCCATAGATTGTGATCGATCTATCCAAAGGAAATCCCATCAGTGCACAGACCAATATCTGTGTTGTCAAACTCGTTATTTGTTTTCGTTGCTATTTATGGATTTGTATTTACATCACGGCGACATTGCTATTGCTATTTTCGACAATTTCAACACCAAAATGCGATAAAAAAAAACGAGAAAAACGAAACGAGAAGAAAAGCGAGCAATCGTTCAGACAACGGTTGTAATTAAAATCGAAACGTTACTGTTCGAACAGCTCATTGCTCAAGTGTCAAGTGGCAAGATCGGACGTTGGACGGTGCGTTAGGCTTTCGCTCTGCGTTTTAGGAATTAATTGTCGAGTCATTAGCGATTCCGAAGTTCATTATTTGTGTGGCGTTGTGATTCTTCGCGTTTCGTTTTGGTTTTGCGCACTGCCATTTTTCAATTGAAAACAAGTCAGCGGCTTAACAGGTGGCAGAAAAACGAACGAATTTCAACAAAACACACAAAAATGAACAACAATAGCAAAATTGAATTGATTGGCGTCATTGATGAGGGCACCAAAGCAGCACGGTTTGCGGTAATTTTTGCTTTCATTTTTTACACGGAATTTTTCGTTCCGTTGCATTTTTTTTTTCCTTATTCATTCGATTCGATCGTTTTCATGACGCAAAATTCAATCGTACAGATTTTTAAATTGCCGAGTTTCGAGGAGTTGTGCGCTCATGAAATACCAACGACACAGATTCAACCGAATGGCCGATGGATCGAACAAGATCCTTTGGAGATTCTGGCAGCCGTTCGACAATCGGCGGCTGAGGCAATTAAGAAGTTGAAGGGATACTCCATTAGTGATATTGTGGCCATTGGGTTGACGAATCAACGTGAAACGACCATTGTTTGGGACAAGTTCACGGGACTGCCGCTCTACAATGCCATCGGTAAGTAGCGCGGTGATTAGTTGACTAGTCTTTCGGGGGAAAACTCATCGCTTCTATTGATCACAGTGTGGAGCGATGTTCGTACTGAGGAAACGGTTCAGCGAGTTTTGGACCGATTGCAGAATGCCGACCCGGAAGCGTTCAAAGAACGAACCGGTTTGCCATTGTCGCCATATTTCTCGGCGATGAAAGTGATGTGGTTGAAGGATAATGTTCCGGCTGTGAGAGATGCCATGGAGGAGAAACGCTGCATGTTCGGCACCATTGACACATGGTTGGTTTGGGTGAGTGCCATTTTCATGTTGTTTTCGTCGAACGGATGCTTATGTGTGTTTGTCTAAAATCAACAGAATTTGACCGGAGCCACCAATGGGGGCTTACACATCACCGATGTGACTAATGCTAGCCGTACACTCATGATGAATATCGACACATTGGAATGGGATCGTCCCATTTTGGAGGCTTTGGATATCGATGTAGATATTTTGCCAGAAATTCACAGCTCTTCGGAGGTGTTCGGTACGATTCGGGATGGAAGCATTTTGGAAGGGATTCAAATCACTGGTGTAAGTATTCTCGCCCATTGGTTTCCGATGCCGCAGTTCTAACACACTTCGAGTAGATTTTAGCGAATCAACAGGCCTCTCTAGTTGGACACTCGTGCTTTGAACGAGGACAAACCAAAAACACATACCGCAGCGCTTGTTTCTTGATGTGCAATACGGGCACCCA
>JANSTV010049340.1:0-14483 GCA_027564135.1 Lestremia cinerea
GCCAATCCCAACTTTGTTTGTAACATTCCGAAACGAATGCCAATGCAGTTGCGAGGACCTTCGCCAAATGGGAGGTATGTGTAGGGACGACGTTTGGCCTTGTTCTCGTCGGTGAAACGGTCCGGATCGAAGACGTCGGGATGTGGGAAGTACTCTTCGTCGTGATGAAAAGCTAGAGCTGGCACAATGACATAGGTCCCCTTTGGAGCGACGCCACCATTCGGAAGGGGATAGTCCTTCACCGCCACACGATGCAATGTTCCCACGGACGGATGTTTCCTCATCGTTTCTGAAAGGAGTCTGTTTAACTCGAGCTCTCCACCGAATCTCATCCCGAATTACCGTGAACCACTTGATCGAGATATGTCATCTCCGCAACGCCATCGTACGTCATCTGATTGTCGTGCTTCTCACAAACATCATTGATTTCCTGTCGCACACGATCCTGAATGCCCTGATGCAACGCCAGCTCGTACAAAGCATACGTCATTGCCGTTGAAGACGTCTCAAAGCCCGCAAAGAAAAATACAAAAACTTGTGCAGCAATTTCCGCCAGCGATAAGCCTTCCTCGTTCATTTCGTTGTCCTCGCGGTACAGATCGATCATCAGCTGCATGAAGTCCTTCCGTTGAATGCCCTTTGCCTTCCGTTCGTGAATCGTTTTCCGGCACATATTCAAGATGAACGTGGACACATCGTTGTGCAATATGCGAAAGCCCAGGGCACGAGCTTGCCGTCGAAATAGCATAGCCGTATACACTTTGAAGAGTTTGGCTCTTGTGAATTGGAGCATCTTCTTGCCAACGGCCCGGAACTCAGAGTCCGGATCGACGATGCTGTTGCAATCGATGCCGAATGCACACGAAACGATAACGTCTGTGTTGTAGCGCGCCAGCAGCTCGGTGATTTCAATGTCACAGTGCTGTTGAGCGATCGGCTCCACATGCTTGATCAACTCATCGGCCACATCGTTTATTGTGTAAAACATCGTCTTGATTTTGCCACTGGTGAAGGTCGGCGTCATCTTATACCGCAACGTTCGCCAGTCGGTGTTCTCAATGAAGAACAAATTGGCCGACAGCGGGTCATCTTCTTTGTTGAAATACACTCCGCGATTAACGAAATACTGAAAATCTTTGGCCAAAATGGTTTTGGCGAACTCCGGTGTCAGCACCAATAAAACCGGTTTATTCAGAAAATGAACGCCCGCATAATCGCCCGACGACGACGCTTTCAATTTCTTGTAAAAGTCCTGAACGATAAAACTGAAGTTTGTGTAAGCGATTTTCACGCTCAAGTTGCCCATTGGAAACGAGGGCGGAATGGTTGGCACATTTTGACTTGGCCACAAGCGATAGCATTTCTTGAAATGACGATAAAAGTATAGAAAAATTAATAACCACAAAATTACAAGCAAAACCAACACTAAAAACATATTTTATGTTCTGTCACGGAACGCTCGGAAACGAAGTATCTGCAATCGGTTGAATCGTTGAATCGTTGAACCGCAATTATCGACTCGATGTTGCCGCTGCCAACAGAAGAAGCCACACAACGCGACAGAACCACCGACGACCAGCCACGACAATGACGACCAGAGACAGAAGGAAGGAAACACGAACGAACAACAAATAATCCGATCACACTGGACTCATTCAAATGAGCGACGATTCACAATAATACTCGCGTATAATTGAAGAGACAGTACTCGGTCTCAGTGCTGAGTCATTCCAGCGCCAACCACGCAATTGTTCGCCTAAAATCGAATTGCGAGTTTGGAACAGCAAAAAAACTCGCAGACCGAAATTTATTGTCCGGAGATTGTTCAAGTGTCGTGTTATCGTTTTTCCTTCTTCTTTTTTTCGTCGTTTTCGAACTATCCAAACGATTCAAATCTTATCGCCGCACGGTGCGGCGTTGTATGGCAATCGCACCAACACCAACAGCGCGACCGCAACCAAAGTAAAACACAAGCATTGTGTGGATTATTTCGACTTGAAAACGAAGAGACGATGAACGTCCGAATGGCTTTCACAAGCATTGTGCACTGAACGTTTCGGTGCATTCTTTGTGTGCGCCTTCATTAATCCAATAGCATTTGTTATGGTTTGCCATTGTGGTCGGGCGTTTGTATTTTATCGCATTGGACTTGGACTCGAACGGAGAACATTCGTTGCGTTGTTTCGTCGATAATTTCGTTGTGTTTGTGTGACATTCGCGTCGAACCATTGCTTCGATTCGGTAATTGATTCATTTCGCCTGGAATTTGTGGTGCGCTCGCGATTCAGAGTGTTGATTATCGCCGTTTGACTTCAATTGAACGCGAATTCCGTGCGCTTTTGATTCAAGATTCTCTTCTAATTTCGCATTCGGATTGTCGACGGACCCGAAGGGCGACGGGTTAATTGATGTTGATGCGCGATGGAACGGCGGACGGTGGATGAGGTGTGGCGAAGCTATTCGAAATGTGTGAGCCATTTTTTGCTTGGCGCTCAGCAGACGATGATCTACGATAATTGCACTCGTCGTAAACAACTCCCAGCGGCCACCGATGGAGCCAGACAAGTGTTTGTCGGCCATTTGATTGTGATAAATATTCGTTTCGACACCCAAGAGACGAGAGCACTGCAGCAAATGTGATGCGGTCGCCGTGGTGCACGGCGAAAGGTGAAACACGGGCCAGGATATCAAAACGGAATGGCACCTGGAGAATCAACTTTTTCTGTGCAGAAACCGCAATGGCAACGGCACCACTTTTTCCTCGGCCACGCAACTCTCGTCATGGACGTTTGCGAATGATTCCAGCGAAAATGTTGAACATTTTAATTGTTCATAAATAATGCATCGAAATGCGTATGCGGCCATTGGGCAAACAAGCTGATTCTTATCAAATCAGTGGTCAACTGGTTCAGTTATCGGAGAAAAGCACACACACACACTCACACACGACTCTATCCGCAATGATGTCATCAAATGAAATGATAGCCCCGTCGATTAGCCGATGGGTCAACGCACACATCACCGAGACACGCATCGAGTCGTATTGAATTACATATTCATTCGGTCGCTCGTTGTTTAGCTTTAATTCGAATTTGATTTACCGGCCCGTTCCATAATCGCATCGTTGTCGCGATTTGTAAACGTTTCTGCGAGAGACACTTTGCGCATCGGTCAACATGTGTATTATCGCCGTCGATGAATCAACGTCTTGAATGCTGATGCTCGATGGGGCTCATTGTGTTGCAGTCGTTACATTTTCATGGCTAATTTTCGATGATAATTCCGGTTGACTTGTCTTCTGTTGTGTCGTGTGTGCGGCACGGAGGTTTTCGAAATGAGCTCAAAACGATGATGACGGTGATTAAACCGACACCGTTCCGTGAATGTGAGAAGGGTTGAAACGGCGAACGGGGTGGTGTCTCATTGTAATGCGATCCACCGGAAAATGAGTCTCGCCTCGTTGACATCCACTCGAATCGGTTCGCGATGTGGTTAAGACTTCGAGACCCCTTCCTTCATCCCCCATCCCCAATTCTCACCTAAAACCCTTCAAATAGCCCACTAATTGCGTTCCAATGAACGAATATCTTCTCAATTGCCTGCCATTGTGATGCCATTTGAAATTCTCAGCAAAACAGTCGGCTTTTGAAAAAGCTTCAAACATATTTACCAATTCGAGAATTTTAATCGCCTGAAGTCATGCAACATTTATCGACGTTATTCAATGGATGGTAATGGGACCGATCTCCGGGAAATGCCGCCATTCACTCCCTCTTCAGCGGCACTTCATTTATAAACTACCGGGAATTACGGGGAAAATCGCTTCGCAACGAAAGAATCACCGGAATTCACCTCTCGCAAGTGATGGGGCATTTCCACTGCTTCATCGCTCTGTCGTTACTTAAACATGAAAAGGATTCGATTCAATGAAACGTATTTTATTCAGAATTTTCATTTTGTTTAAATTTTCGACAGAATCCGTTTCAATAATGAATTGATTGCGAGCTTAATTATGAATTGATTGCTGGGTCGGTCGTCAATTTACGGGAACGGGGGAATTCTCTTGAAGGCACCTCTTGTTTGCTGGAATTGACATCAGAATTCACCACTTTCCGACTCGCTCGACAGCGACTCGGATGATGGCTTCTCGGCGAACATTGCTCTTGGCTTCGGCTTTTGATGTTCAATTGAGGTGCTGTGGCTTTCTGCGCTCGACTTGTCCTTCTCCAGAGTCTCGTCACTGCTGCTATTCGATTCAACATCCTTCTTTCCCTTCGATCGAATCAGCTGGGGCATTGCCCTTTGCTTTGGCTTCTGGTGTTCACTTGAGGCACTGTTGCTCTCCGCGCTCGACTTGTCCTTCTCCAGGGTCTCGTCGCTGTGGTTCGACTTGTGATTTTCCACGGTCTCATCGCTGTCGCTATCCGATTTGACATCTTTCTTCCCCTTCGATCGGATTGCCCTCAGCTTTGGCTTCTGGTGTTCACTTGACGCGCTGTTGCTCTCCGCACTCGACTTGTCCTTTTCCACGGTCTCATCACTGTTGCTGTTCGACTCGCTAGTTTTGCTGGTGTCCTTATCCTTTTTTCCCTTCGATTGAATCGATTCGGGTTGGGCAGGAGCGGGTGAATCGGCTGGCTTCACATCATCGTCATTCGCCACTACCTGGGAATCAATAAAGCAAACGTACATTTTCGACACCATTTGTATGCCATCCGATACGCATCGTCGTCAAATGAAATTTTATGTGAAGGGTTTTCATGTGCTCAATTGTAATTAGAAGTTTGTATTTGGCTGGTGCGAATCCATGGAGCTGACTCGGATGCCACGAAATGGATTGGTTACGGTTGGTTTGTTCGAATGGGAATGACGACGAACAAAAGGACGATTCGAGCTTAATTTCATGTGTTAGTGGCTCGTATGAGCATGTGTGTGTGTGTGTGTGAATCCACTCGCACACCAATCGTACGTTTCGTAATTGAATCGTATCATTATTGAATGAACTACCTCACTGCTGTTGTT
This sequence comes from Lestremia cinerea, assembly GCA_027564135.1. Taxonomy (NCBI): domain Eukaryota; kingdom Metazoa; phylum Arthropoda; class Insecta; order Diptera; family Cecidomyiidae; genus Lestremia; species Lestremia cinerea. Next base: position 5,023 of record JANSTV010049340.1, read on the forward strand.
CATAAACAACCTATAAAATGTAATGAAAGTTGTAGAAAATAATTATGAACACGAAACGCCTTAAATATCAGTTGCTTATTAGACACACTGTTAACTGGCAGAATGGAGACTGAGATAAGATATCGTTTCTGTTGTTTATTATGTGTTTGTGGAATTGCGGGTCGCAGTGCTGTGTGCGTTGTTTCAACGGATGAACACCGACGCCGAGAAGGACGACCGACGACGATTGAACTATTAATTTCGATTAGATCCGAACGGAGTGGAATGGTGTTGGTGTCGTTTACCTCATCAGCCAAGCCAGATTTGTCTTGACGTGAATTTATCGATGACTCATGGAAGGCATCGGCCAATTCGGGGTTGATCTCATTCAATGGGGTGTCGCCGTGTCTGATGTAAACTGGAACGTATCCTTCACGAGTCGGTAGGAACTGAACCGGCGCACAATCTGCAAAACAAAAACAGATTTCATTTCGGTGCTTGATCTTTGAGTTGCCATCGTTGCTCCTCTAAACAAGCCACTTGATTTCATCTTCATCATCATCTTCACACACTTCGTTCGGTGAACTTGAACCGACCGACACTCAATGCACCTTGAACCTCGTAATCGGATTCATGATTCCCGAAGCGAATCGACGCAAAGGCTAATCCAAGCCATGACCCAAAGTCTCCTCGACAAAACCCCCGGAATGCCTTACCAATGCCCCGAATCAGCACGGCCACAGCCATTAACCCAACTGCAACAACTGACTTGAACATTTTTCCACGTCAATTTCGGATAAAACTTGAAAATCGAATGCGAATGAAAACACAAGCGCGGCCTTTGTTTCGTTTTGGTCGACGCTCAACTGATGATCGAATTGAAGAAGAAAAATCGCAACCTGTTTTGAGAACTTGAATGAAGATGACTACGATTGTTGACCAGACTGTGATGTTCGAACAACTGAGGAATTCTAAGTTCATGCAAACGTCTATATAACAGGCATACATGTCAGCGTGTGTTGCTTACATTCAATTTTTTTGTTTTCGTCTGTTTTTATGACGATGTCGATACACTCGCAACCATCTACAGCACATCTCATCTTTCGCGAGATAGCTTCTGCGAAGTTAATCGCAGACGATCGGTCGGTTCTCGTTGGTTTCTGTTTACCGTGAAGCGCGATAGCACGTTGCGTTGGATTTGTCGCGTGGCGGTGTTGGTGCCGGGATGTGCATGTGTGTTTGCGACGTTGCTCATCTCACCGCGGCGTCTCTATGAGTCGTTCGTTGACGGCCGGTTTTCTTCCGTGGTTTTCGCTTCTCCGAGCCGTTTCTTCGCTTACAGCATTCTCATTACAACATTTATTGCCGCCGTATTTTTTTCGGACATGCCGTGAGAAACGTACTCGATATCTTGCTACTATCGCACGCACAGTGTCGTCCATCACCTTAACCTTCGCGATAAAAATTTGATTTGTTTAGAGGTTTTTGTTGATCTTCATCTGACGCGCTGTTTTGTTTACGACGTTCGGTTGATGAATCACGCCACTGATGAGCACGGCTCAGTCGATCTCAGGCCAGTGAGTGCGTTTGCCGGAGCAATGTGAGCTCCTTCATTTATTCAAATTCGCCTTCATTTCTCTTCGATTTTCCTCGCAATCCATCGCCCATCATCTCCGCACAAGACATGACCGAAAATTCCAAGAAAACTCCCCACCAAATCGAAAGCATTTCCGAAACGAAATCACCACTCGACGAAATGGTATGGCGCCCATCGCGCCCGGCCAAGAACCAAGAACACAAATAAATTGCGATATTCCTCCACACCGAAAATTGTTATGTCGGCATTTATCCTAACCGAAAACACTTCCGTTACCAATTTATGGCAATACTTATGGAAATGTTATTCATCATTTATTCATGAATTTTATAAAAAAAAAAAAAAAAATAATCATCTCATCTATTGCCATACCACAAGACGAGCAATGCGATACGATGCGATACAATCGTAGAGAGTCTCCAACAAATAATTCATTGACCCTCTAATGGTTGACAGCATCCATCTGAATTTATGTGACTAACTGCATGCCGTTGAGAGTTGAATAAAAATTTCATCGTATTCTGTGACAGTTACTTGTGTTCTTCGACTGGCGTACGGTTCAATCGACCCTCGATGCGGTGCTGTGTTGTGCTTTCGATGTGCGAGACAAACACAAACGTTGGCCCGATTTCGTCTACGCCAAACTACTTTGGCCATTTGGTGGATTATCAAATCGAATGAAATGGCCGTTTAACATACGACCGAATGTGTTGTTTGAGAAATGTATGTGCGGATGATGATGCGATGTCATGGCTGAGGTTTGGGTGTTTCGCGATGAAATTGAATTGCTTGTTGTTCTGTGGCAAATATCAATCGAATGGCAGTCGCATGAATCATAAATGGCTTTGCGCCCGAATTGCGTTTGATTCAGCGAAATTTCCAGCGAAACCCAAGATAATGTGTGCTTTACGATACGATCTAACACTTGGCCGCAGCTGATCGATTCGCCATATGCCTCAAGAGCGGCAAAGCCGCAGAATCACTCGATGACTAAAGCTCAACGTTGCCGTTCCATTCAATCTGCTCCCATTCACCGAGGAATTATGTCACTGTCTCCTCGTTCAAGTGTCGTTTATTCAACTAGACCGGCCATCAAAATCAATAAAAAACCCATCAAACATTTTTAAGTTTGCCGAAAAGAAATGCCGTCAGCCATTCAGAACACTCACACACTGGCACATTCTCGTACAGTTTTCTGCAGGCCATTCCGGAACGTTCAGCTTCCAAATTGCTTAATTCATAATTCATTCATGAATTCGGTATGCGTGCCGAGGTATTAGTACTGTATATTCGGCCCAAGTGTGCCTGCTGTTTGGGTTATTTCTATCAAATTCCTCTCTTCATTTTTTTTTTCGTCTCTTCTCTTTATCTTTCCTCGGCTTCTTTCTTCCGAACCCGGCAAATGCATTCCACGCCAAAGAGAGAAACAGTAAACCGTAAGTAGCCAGAAAACTTCTTAACGATCGTCGGCTAATATCCGTCCATTATAAAGTTTCGATGAAATGTGTCTTTTTTTTCTTCTTCGTTTTTCTGAATATATGTTCCTCTCAAATAATGATAAATTACAGTAACGGGAACCAGTTTTATGGGTGGCGAGGCAGACAATGCTGATTTTGAGGCTTTCACGTGCCTTTGCCCTTTGCCAAATTACGAAAATTTGATGAATGCCATTCGAGTAATACCGGTTCGGAGATTCTTTGAATGCACATTGTCGGTGGATTTTGTTTCGTTTTGTTTCCGCCGTTAAGCATCACAAGTACTTCAGTAGGTCGTTGCGAGTATATCGCGAGATGACTGATGTCGACAAGCTGGGAAAATCCATTAACGAAAACGCCATAAAAAACAAATTCAATTATTTTCCAGCGAGCAATTCGCCACCTTATCGCATCCATCAGCAAAACGAGCCCAGTGGACCGAGGTCACCCCAATAACATGACCAGTGCGCCCCCCACCCCATCCACCCCCCCACTCCAATCAAATCGGTCCATCTCCATCAATCGAGAAGTCAGACATTGGACGGTGGATCGAAAAAAAGCCGAATCGATTTTGAAAAACGATTTGATATTCTGAATTTCATTAGCACATAATCGATTCGAGAATTTTTCTGAATAATAAACGATCCAAAACGGTCGTGCTTGTTCTTTTTTCTCCTCTCTCTCTCTTGTCCATCGCTCTACTTCTCCTCTGTTTTGCATCAATCATAAACACATTATCCCTTTTTGTGGTCGACCAGCAACCTTTTTCAACCAATGGCTTTTCGCATCTTCCGTTCGTTCAGTTCGTTTTGCTTATTCCGTTTCCGAAAACACAATAAACACACGTGATAACAAGAAATGGCGAATAAAATTTTGCGGAAAATACGAATTTTCACCAAAGTGAAGCCTGACTCGTTAGCGAAGTTGGCAGTGTGTGCGCTGACGGGATGGCATAGTTATTCGGCTTTTAATGCGGCTCATAAAACACTCGATTTGGTTGGCGGTGTGTTCCGTTTGCCGAAACACGATAATGTCGTACTTTCTACTTTTTTGGTGTGTGTTGCTTCCTCTGGCATATTGCTCGTCGTCTGAGCGACATTTTTCGTGATTCGGGGAGGGGTGAGGTGGAGGAATGGGTCATGGAAGTCAAACCATCAAAATGCGTATTTTTTCAAAGGAACGATCTTTTTGCAGCTAATGATGACACTACACACGCCCAGCACCGGCTCAAGCATTGGCAAATCCTGTTTTCGGATTTAAGTCTCCTTCCCCCCGGCAGCAATCGCCCCCTCAACACCACCCGGCGTCTCATCTTACGTTCGCCATAAAGCAAGCGAATGTTATGGTTTCAATGAGCTCATTTTGCTGAACCGCATAAATAAATCGCTCCTCCAGGTACAATTTGTATTCCAAACAAAATTTGAATAAAAAGAGAAAAGAGGATGGAAACAACAACGGCAAGACGGAATCACCATCAGTAGCATCGTCAGGTGTCGTCGAATCGCGTTGATGGTACGTTAACAGCGAGCGAGTGTGACTCAGGCACTCGAGATGCCGTTGCAGCCGAAAAGACGAGTAAATCAACGGACGGAAGACACAAAACCAAAGCACTTACGTGCGTTTCGGCACACACGCACACAATCCACCGGCACCGTATTGACAATGCCATTGAATGCGAGCACATAATTTAGACAAATATCTCGGATGATAAGGAACGCAAAGTGAAAATAAAAAAAAGCCAAGCGAAGCGATGAGTTGCGAAATGTTTTAATTTCAAAGTAAATTTGATGATTCATGGAAGAATGTTGACGGCACCCACTATTCTGCGGTTGAGTGGCGATGGCGGGGTCGTAGTCCAAATTTGCATACATCAACCCATATCGGGAAATTTGCACACAGAGCTTCCCGGGCACTATGCCGTGCAAGGCATTCATACATCCAATTGGCCTGGACGGGAATTTACGCCCGAAATGTAATAACCGAAAGGAATTCAGCTATTTTGGACGAAAGAGGAGGGAACGTGTGTCGGACGTTTTGCAATTCACCGTTTCAAAAAAATGACATCGGTTTGACGGTGATTTAACGAGCGGGTTCACTTTCGCATGCTGCGTTCATCGGTCTGATTATTGCGGTTGTTGTTCGTTTCTCGTCGTCAATCATTCACCGGAATGTTCGGAGATTCAGTTTCAGCCAATTTCATCCACTTTCAATTCGGAAAAAAGCGATGGCAAAGAATTGTAGCTCGGCTTTGAACCTCTGTTGTGCTGCCATCTACCTGTCACATATCCGTCGGTATCGGTTCGGAAAGGTTTGCGTCTCGGACTAGCCAGTGATCGACATTCGATATATATTTCCGTGGTGCGCAAAGGACATGTGCATGCGCGCGTCACATATGCCAAGAAAACAAACATGTCCGCTTGTTTTCATTCAGTCGAGGCGTCGAAAACAAACAACGATGGCGAAATCACTCGAAAACAAAATCAAGTCTTGCTTAAAAACAATATCGATTCAACTCAAAGGAATTCACAAAGTTCCTTGGCGACGTTGGATCAGTATTCTTCTTGAGCAACTGCCAATAGTGATTGCCTCGATGCTATGGTCGCATATTATTGTCATTTTATTTTTTTATTTTTTTGACGGTCCGCACAGCTGGAAAGTGGTGAGTTGTATTGCACGAAAACTTGGTCCACTTTCGACTATTCACTTGAACTGGAATTCGTGCAGACGATGTTGAACAGCACCGCGCCGCAGACCCAATGGATTGCGAGTCCTTTTCGTATTGAGCGAGTCAGTCGATTCGAAATGAATGTCTCGGACGACCTTGTGGAGAAGGCACCGCTGATGGTAAGTCACGGCTCTGGCAAGAACTACATTCTCGACTGACGTCGGACTTTGCTTTCAGTTCGTGACTGTGAAGGAGAGTCGAATCGGGGACTATCGCTGGCGTTTGGATCAACCATTTCTCTCCGGACAATCAAAGCCACGTAATTCCCGCAGAAATTAGCGCCTCGCCGCGTTGTGAATGGGTGTTTCAAGCCGACTTGCTCTTTCATCGTTTTTCAGGAGTGAATTGTGAGGCGTTCCGAGAGGATCGTAGTTTCATCGACAGTCCACGAACCACCGCAATTCGTTTGGATTTCATGGCAAAGTGAGTAATCTCTGACGGGAGACAAATTCTCGAAATGAGCTCGATGGTTGTATTCAGTTCTAGCATCTTCCGTTCCGACGACCTAGCGACGTCCGCGCCCATTTCAATTGAGGAAATCAAGTCACGGCTGAACACAAGTACAATTTTCGAGGTGAGTTACTCAACGCCACCGACGGCAATCGAAGGGTCATCCTGTCCATTCCACAGCTCGTAATAGGACTTCCGCAGCAGCCTCGACTGACGAACTACATCATTCACATCCATTCGTGCGGCGGCGAAGATTCCTTCCGATTGAAGCAACTCTCTTCATTTTCCAATTTTGAGCTTATTTGCGATTTGTTTCCAATTCGATTGATATGGCGGCCAGTGCTGGAGTGCGTCATTATGGTTGCTTTGCTGGAATTGGCTTACCACAGGATTCCATTCATGTACGACGATTGACAACGTCTGTTTCGTCCTCCAGTTTTAATTCATTTGATCTTATTCCGTTCATAGCAAGACACCGGACTCCGGAAACAAATGGTACATCATAAATGATGTTATATACTACGGAAGAACTCGCATATTTTTTATTTTGTTGATCAATCTATTATTGAACTGTGTGCAGCTCCCCTTCGCTGCAGGAACTATTGTACCGTGAGTCGGGTTTGTTAGAGTGCTTTAATTACGGATGGCATTAGAGTTAATCCTCTTGCAGATGTTTGATCATTTGGGGAATTGGTGAAATGCCTCGCGAATCTTTGATCTCTATCGTGATCGGTCATTTGCGTGACGAGCCGATCGACATCTACCGCCTAGCATATATCGCCGTTCTGGTAAGCCACCCCCTGATAAACAACATTGCGAGCTGCGCTAAAACAACAATTTTCAGGACTTGCTGTGGACAGCGAAAGGATTTGGCCTCTATCACGCGCTGCATGCCAGTCCAACAGATCTGGAAATGCTCAGCTTATTAGTCGTCATGGCTCACGTATTGTCTTTGTTTTTCGAGGTGTTGTGGTTTCTGATAAAAGAGTAAGTGAATGACTTTGGCAACTGATTTTGTTTCGTTGGCCGATTATTCGATTCGATTTCAGACGTGAATATCACGCGGTGTTTTGGTACGCGAAAAATGCGTTGTGCATCCATTCAATAACCGTAGCGGTGTTCTTGGTGAAGTGGTTGGATCTGCTGACCTGGGCACTACCTGGGGATCTATGGACGCTCGCTTGGCTGATTTACCAGGCTCTGCCGACAGCATTGTTCGTGCTGCTCATCTCGGGGCAAATGTACATTGATGATAGAATTACCTATTTGACCAACAAAATTCAAGATGCCGAAAATCAAGATGGTGGAATACCGGATACCGGAATTCAAGAAGTCTGAGTGCTGTCGACCGCGCTCCATCAGTTTCGACTTCCATCTACCTCATCAGTAGCCATTTGATCAGCCAGATTAGCTGCTTCGTGAACCCCCTTAGATAATTACTGCGTGGTTGTGTGACTTGATTTGAACCTTGAAATAAAGACTGAGATTATAGAGCCGAGGAGGGGCCTTTTGCTCCGGCCATTCGGAAAATGCAATGCTGTTTTCGTTTCGATGCCTCCTTCTGAGCACTGCTTCCGTTCAAAATCTATGGATCAAACAGTCGTGTCCATCGCATTGCCACAAAAATGTCTTCATCAAATTGATCAACTCTGTTTGGGACGTACTCGAAAGCAGCAAGCAGATACGACGATTCGAATGACTGCAACCAAGTTCCGGATCCTCATCTCGGTCGCGAGTCGGAAAAAAATTCTCAAGTCGCAAGTCGGCCAATCGATATCAGACTAGAGTCATATAGCAGGATGGGCACAATCGAAGCGGATTCCAAAGAGTTTGGATCGCGCAAATGGTTCAAGTTATTCGAGCTTCAACGCGTTTGATCTTCAAAAAATTCAATCTTTGATCTTGAAAATCTCGAGAAATCTCTCGAAATGGAAACAAACCATTTCAGAAGGTTAAGGTGAAGATGGATCGAGAGTCGGGGCCCAAATGAAGGCAACAAAACATCCTCAATTTCGTGTAGGCGTTCATCGTCGACTTTCAATCCCAGGAGCGTAATTTTTTGAGTGTTACACAAAAACTTAGCGATTGTGGCCACATCTGGGAGCCGTTCCGCTAATCATGACGCGTTTTGTGTCTCCGCTCTTGATGGTTCGCGCCTGAGGTCTAGTCGTTCTGTCAAACAAGCATCATCATTGCTCGAGACGGTCAGACGGAAAATTAATCTTAATTACTTTCAATCGAAGAGGTTGTCGGCAAAGTGCGAAGCGAAGTGATTGGAATTATTTCAACGAAAATGGCAGACGATTTGACGAGTAAGTGTTGGACTAGTGGTGCCTTGATGCAAAGTTCATTTGATTGCCATTCAATGTTGTTGCAGAGAATGACGAAACGCCAGACAGCAATGCGGCAAGTCCATCGAATGAAGATAGCAAGAATGACGGTGCGGACAACGCCGATGAGCAAGCAACAGGCCAAGATGGTCCGACAATCGCAAAAATCGAGGATGTCATCACCCTCGATCCGGATATGGAGGTTCTGGACTTGAATCATGCTCGAATCGGGAAAATTGAAAATCTGGAGCCAATGGTCAAACTGGAGTGTCTTTATTTGCGCTGGAATTTCCTCAAGAAAATCGAGAATTTGAGCACGTTAACGTCATTGGTCGAACTGGAGTTTTACGACAATCAAATAACGGAGATCGAGAACTTGGAGGAGCTGGTCAATTTGGAGTGAGTTTGAGGTTGGTCTGCTGGTTTTGAAGGGTGGACTGACAAAATGGTGCGTTTTCGTTTCTCTGCAGGAATCTCGACATCAGCTTCAATCGTCTGGGAGCCATCAAGAATTTGGGTCACCTGGTGAAATTGAACAAACTGTTTTTGTGTGCGAATCGACTGTCAAAGATCGAGAACCTGGGCAATTTGACGAACTTGACAATGCTGGAATTGGGCGACAACAAATTGCGGGTTTGTTACCGTTTTCGGACGACAGTGCGGCGGAGAATTCATCGGCCATTCGATTGCAGGTCATCGAGAACCTCGGCACCTTGACCAATCTGACCCACCTCTATCTCGGAAAGAACAAAATCAAGAAGATCGAGAATCTCGACAAGTTGGTCAAATTGGAGTGTCTGTCGCTGCAGGCGAACCGAATAGTCAAATTGGAGAATTTGGACAAATTGGTGAATTTGACGGAGCTTTACATGTCCGAGAATGGAATCGAGAAACTGGAGAATTTG
>JANSTV010049351.1:0-14482 GCA_027564135.1 Lestremia cinerea
TCTCTCTCTCTCTCTCTCTCTCTCTCTCTCTCTCTCTCTCTCTCTCTCTCTCTCTCTCTCTCTTTCTCTCTCGTTCTTTTCATAAATTCTCACAGTTTATCGCTCATCACTGAGCCCATCTGTTGCTCTCACATCACATATAAAGGTGCCAAGCTTACCGCTCACGACACAACAAGCTTCACCAAATTGCCCACCAGTTGTCATCTTTGATTGGTCGGTGATCATTCGCATAAGCATGATCAACCAAAGAGCCAACCGATTGAGCTATAAAGAACGGATTTCATCGTTATTTATAGCCTCCAACATGTGATGAGTTGAGCACCGTCAGTACCGCAATATCTCCAATGTCCGACAGACGTAAACCTAGGAAATAAAACTGATCAAAACTGTTCATGGGAAGTTTGGCAAGCGAACAGTTGCTCGCCTCCTGAGAAAACGATCGGCAACGTTCAACGTACTACGTTGATCGCGAAGACGCGGAAACAATTTTCGACAACGCTCGCAGCAGATGATAGTGGATATTTGGCCTAAGTGTTTTGGAAAATTGGAAAAAGATTGAATAAAATAAGTGACATAAGACATGGGTGCATCTAAAAAGGCCAACCACGACGACGACGCAGACATCGATTTCGTATTGACGGAGATCGAAAATTTTGGACGATTTCAAATCTTCAATTACATTTTGATTGCTCTTCCGGTTGCGCTTTGCGCATGCCACATAGTCACATACGTGTTCACCGCATCGCCATTGGATTACAGGTGCGCAAACGAAATTTTCCTCGTTCGATAAACTTTGATTGCATCTCACCGAATTTCAGATGCAAAATACCGGAATGTGACGCACCAGGGGCCTCTGCGAGCTACGAACAACCTTGGGTTATGAGCGCCATTCCATTCAAAAATGATCGAATGAAAAAGTGCTTGAGGTTTTCTTCGCGGGAAGCTGTCAATCAGAGCGATCTCGTAAATATTGAGGGCAAATGTCCGCGGAATATGTTCGATCGAACGCAAACCGAGCAATGCTCTGAGTTCGTCTACAAAACGGATGAAATGAACATTTTGACCGAGTTTGGAATTTACTGCGAGGAGAATGAGTACAAGCTGGCGCTTGTTGGGTCTGTGAATAATATTGGACGCTTTATTTTTCTGCCAATCACTGGGGTACTCTCTGACAGGTAATTGATTTTCGGTGTTGCTTTAAATTCACTTTCTCTCAATCACGAATATCTTCACAGATTTGGTCGTTTGAATGTGCTCATCCTCGGCACAACAATAACATCAATCTTTGGAATAATCAAAGCCTTCTCCATCAACTACACAATGTTCCTAGTCGTAAGTGGTTTACGGTTAGATCATCGATTTAAACTAATTCACATTTCTCGTTTTCAGTTCGAATTCCTGGACGCGTGTTCAAGTGCGTGCATTTTCGGTTCAGCCTTCGTTTTGGTTTTGGAATGGGTCAGAGCGGATAAGCGTGTGTTAAGCTCAACCATTATCGAGGTGTGCTTCTCCTCGGGCTTGGTAGTGCTGGGCTTCATCGCAATGTATATTCAGCACTTCCGTTACTTTTTGCTGGCAGTTTACGTTCCCGGCTTATTGGTGATCTCCTACTACTGGACCGTCTCGGAGAGTGTTCTATGGCTGTTGGCCACGAATAGGTTCCATCGGGCTGAGAAAACACTTCTCCGCGCTGCCAAATTCAACAATATAACCCTGTCCGATCAGTCGCTGGAAATAATTCGTCGAAAATGTCATCCAAACCCAGTTGAGATGCCAATCGATTCCGAGGTGGAAGATCAGGCTACATACGTGCCTTTGACAGCCGTCTTCACCTCACGCTGTCTCTTCTGGCGACTCGTCGCTCTCTCAATCTGTTGGACCATCTGCACATTCATCTACTACGGCTTGAACTTGAGTGCCACTCAAATCAACGGCGGACACAGCAAATACGTCAGTTTCATTCTAGTGGTCGGCTCAGAGATACCCGGCTTCCTCATTGCCGTTTACATTCTTGACCGAGCCGGAAGGCGAAACACAGTTGTTGGAGCACTGGCTTGGGCCGGAATATCGATCATCTCATCCGCTTTGATCACGACCGATAGCTCAGTTCTCGCTTTGATGATGGTCATTTCCGGTAAATGTGCCATCACATGTGCCTTTGCATCGATCTACGTTTTTGCCGCTGAGCTGTGGCCAACCAGTTTGCGGAATACTTTGCTGAATGTTTGCTCGATGATCGGTCGAATTGGAGCCATGGCTGCCCCATTGACGCCTCTTATGGTGAGACTGGCTCCACGCACAAAGTTTTCCACTTGTTTCAACCCGATTCTCTTTTCAGACTCACATCTCAGCAGAGCTCCCCAGCTTCCTCTTTGGCGGTGCGGCAGTCATTGGAGCATTTCTAATTTTGATTCTGCCTGAGACGCTGAACCGCAAACTTCCTGTGACAATCGAAGAGGCAGTAAACATCGGAAAGGAGAAAGATCTGAGTGTTTCGAAAGCGCATCAAAATCTATGTTAGAATTTCCTTGAGCTAAGTCATTTGATTAGGTTAAGTTTGTCGATCACCACGAATTCCTGGAAATAATCGTCTTTTACCAATGCCCTTTGACCATTCGCCACATAATTTTTAAACGCCCAAAACTATGCCCGTTTTCTCTCCATCCAAACCACTTTGCCTTTCTGTTTTCATTCGATCCTCTTCTTTCCATCGCCACCTCGCACTCAGTCACAGCTGTGATGACTATTTCGAAAATCGTTTATTTATAGTCCTGTCTCTTACACCAAAGATATGTTGATCACGACAGCCACGCCACTGAGATGCAGATAACTAGTAGTCTCGCATAACGGCCCATACGATTGGAAGTTATGATTATTATCGAATCACTGCACATCATTTCGAATAAATTTTTATTTTTAGTCCAACGAGTTGACCGTGTACTGCTTCATTGATCAACGAGTCGTTGTTGTGGAAGTGAGGTCCAACTATCGAAAGCTAAGGTTTTGATGATAGTGTCAACCGTTTCGTCAAAGACAATTCAAGACAAGACTTATCTCCATGACAATACAAAATAACGCTGAACAAATTGATTTTGGTTTTCCAAGATAAGAATTGACTTAAAGCGTTTATTTCAATTGTTGGCAGTCTAATGTCGATTGAGTTCGCATGATCTCGCAAAATTGTTCGCGTTTTTCGAACAATGTGGTCGTGGAAAAGTGCGAATAACGTTAATGTCAAAAATTTTGTTTGTGAAAAATACGAGGTGTGACATAGCACGATGGGAGCTCAAACAAAAACCGGCCAGGATGCCGATCTTGATATTGTTCTGAATGAAATTGGTCAGTTCGGTCGATATCAAATCATGAACTACGCGTTGATTGCAATTCCAGTGGCTTTAATGGCTTGTTATGTCGTGAGTTACGTCTTCACCGCAACGCCTTTGGAGTACAGGTCCGTGATTGAGTATACGGTGGAAAATGAATGGGTCTGGATTGAGACGCTTGGACTGATTTCAGATGTCATATCGCCGGGTGCGATTCACCTGAAGGGCTATTGTCCTACGAGCAACCGTGGCTGTCGCATGCTATTCCATTCCGAAATGGGAAGCCACAAAAATGCCTGCAGTTTGTTCGACGATCGGAAATTACGGGGACCAATGAAGGACAAACCTGCTCAAAGGAGCTTTTCAACTCCAATCGAACCGAAAAATGCTCTGAGTTTGTCTACAAAACGGATGAAGTGAACATTTTGAATGAGTTTGGAATCCACTGCGAGGAAAATGAGTACAAGCTGGCGCTGGTCGGAACTGTGAACAATCTTGGACGATTCATATTTTTGCCAATCACTGGCTTGCTGTCTGATAGGTGATTGCCGTTCTTCAAAATCCACTTTCATTAATTTTTTTTGCATTTGCGATAACCATACCATTAATGCGACACACGTAGTCGATGAGTGAATGTCAAAGAGTGAGTTTCAATTTTACACTCAATTTCATCGCTTTCCAGATTCGGTCGTCTGAATCTTCTGATTATTTCATCGACACTGAGCTCCATCGTTGGAATAATACAAGCATTCTCCGTCAGCTATACGATGTTCCTTATCGTAAGTGGTTTATCGATCAAGCATCGATTAAATTTGACATTTGATTATCTGCCTTCTCTTTCAGTTTGAATTCCTATGCGCCGCTGCGAGTGCATGCATATTTGGATCAGCATTTATATTGGCCGTGGAATGGGGGACCACTGAGAAGAGGGTCATCAGCGGCACTATCGTGGCAATTTGTTATCCTTTGGGCGAGGTGCTGTTGGGCTTCATCGCAATATACATCTACCACTTCCGATACTTGCTGTTGGCCATTTACATTCCTGGACTGGTAGTCGTCTCATACTATTGGACGGTCTCGGAGAGTGTTCGATGGCTTTTGGACACCAGTAGATTTGATCGAGCTGAGAAAACCCTCCACAGGGCGGCCAAATTGAACAATAAGGTCCTGTCGGCCAAGTCTCTTGAGATCATTCGCGATAAATGCCAACCCACCAATGTTTCCACGGTCCATCAAATTGAGGAGAAGAATCGGGTTTCGTCGATACCAGTGACGTTTATCTTCACCTCAGCCCGTCTCTTCCTGCGACTCCTAAACCTCTCCATCTGCTGGATGACCTGCGCGTTTGTGTACTACGGTTTGAATTTGAGCGCTACCGCAATCGAAGGCGATGGCAACAAATACATCAGCTTCATCCTAGTGGTCGCCTCGGAGATTCCTGGACTGCTCGCTTCAATCTACTTGCTCGACAAAATTGGACGACGTCGCACTTTGATCATCACCTTAGTTCTAGCGGGAATGTCTGTGACCGGATCGGCGCTGATTCCCAATGACTATTCAAATTTGATTTTGTTGCTCTTCGTTGGCGGGAAATGTTCTGTAACTTGTGCCTTCTCATCGATGTATGTTTTCACAGCTGAATTGTGGCCGACGAGCTTGCGGAATACTATTGCGAATTTGTGCTCCATGATCGGACGTGTCGGAGGAATGCTGGCTCCATTCACGCCACTTCTGGTGAGATCGATTGGCTTTTACACCTCAACTGCCTTCTCATCAAATCTGTTCTCTTTTTGACAGGCTCAAATCACTCCCAAACTTCCATTCTTTCTCTTCGGAGGATTTGCAATTGCAGCAGCCTTTCTGATCGTCCTTCTCCCCGAAACGTTGAATTGTAAGCTGCCCGAGACTATTGAAGACGCGGAGAACGTTGGAAGGAGGATTGGAGTGAAATCATAAAGTGATTGTGTTTTTATTATTTAAGGAAAAAGCGCTTCAGTCCTGGCGACAAAAGCTATTGTTATTTCTGTTGAATAAAATGTTTGAAAATCATCGTTGTTTGTTCCCAAAATTTTCAGAATGTTCAGCCAATCCACAACGAATGAACGCCATTCCTACTTTCGTCAAGTTCGATACTTCCATTCGTCCCATTCACCGCAATCATGATAGATCGAAATTAAATTTGATTGCTCTTTCATTTTATGAATGGCACAACCGTTTATGAGATTGCGAAATGATACATATGTATCTTACGAGATTCTGCGGTAATTCGGTGCAAATTATCTTTATTGATTGGTTAAAACAAACTGATAAGTCAAATGCCGATTATGAGGACCAAACATTCACTTGAGGCCGCGCGACCGCAACGAACACAGCTGTGTGAAGCACCCAATCCCGGACACGAAGCGATATCACCGATGTGATGCGCCGAAAATTTCACAACTGTCGCATTGCCAAAGCTGACGATGGAAGTAGTCTCAAAATCGCGAGCGGAGCCGGTCACCAGTTCAAGTTTGCTGCTGATTGAAGGAACATCCCGCTAGTGATCTTCCTTGAGCGTCAACTGATTCAGGCTGTATTGTGTCGATTCAGAAGCAAAGTTTGATTTCGGAAAATTGTGGAGAAAGTCAATCAATAATAAGCGAAGATCACCTCTCGAGTCAATATGGGCGCGGATACGAAGGGCAAACAGGATGCTGATATTGATTTGGTGCTGACGGAAATCGGGAATTTTGGCCGATACCAAAAAATTAATTACGCTCTGATTTCGATTCCGGTCGGCCTAATGGCCTGTTATGTCGTCGGTTTCGTCTTCACGGCCGCCCCGCTGGACTACAGGTGCGCATGTGTTCATATCACAAGCAGCCAGTCATTTGCATTTATTGGCTGCCATTCAGTGCGACTCCGTAATCCATGATAATCTGATGCAATAACGATCCGAGTGATATTTCGGTGATTTTGACAGTCCGTTGTCACTTTGGAGATTACTCGGTCGAAATTATCAGATTTATCGCTGTCAGCGATAGGTTGCATTGACATTCCGTCCAGAATGGGGCTTATTGTCTCGCTATCAGTCAACTAAAGCCGATAAGTGCTGATGGCGTGCTTTACTTTCACCGACATGTGTCTCATCAGTTCATTCATGAATGAAGTTCACGGTTTTCAGATGTAAAATTACGGAATGCGATTCGTTGGCGGATCTCAGATATGATCAGCCGTGGTTGAGGAACGCGATTCCATTCCGAAACGATCACCCGAGAAAGTGTCTGAGGTATTCGTCGTCCGAGGAAGTGAGCCGCACTAATTTGATAACGCGGGACTCGGACCAGTGCCCGGTGGAGCGGTTCAACCGGAACAAAACTGAGAAATGCTCCGAGTTCGTCTTCAAAACCGACGAGGTGAATATTCTGAACGAGTTTGGGATATTCTGCGAGGAAAATGAATACAAGCTGGCCTTGGTGGGAATGCTGGGCAACATCGGTCGGCTCATATCCTTGCCAACCATCGGTTTGTTGGCTGACAGGTATTGCGCCTTTTTAATATACTCCATAGTGCTTAAAAAATCTCTCTTTCGATAGATATGGTCGATTGACTGTTCTCATTAATGGTGCGGTAATCACGGCCATTCTGGGAATAATCAAAGCTTTCTCCGTCAGTTATACGATGTTCCTCATCGTAAGTTGCTTATCGTTCATGCGCCAGTTAGAAGTGACTCAATCATTTTGTTTACAGTTCGAAGTTCTGGACGCGTGCGCGAGCCCGTGCATTTTCGGCTCAGCATTTATTTTGGGTGTTGAGTGGGTCAGTTCTCGAAGGAGAGTCGCCAGTGCCACCATCATCGCTATATTCTTCCCAATGGGTGAAGTTCTCTTGGGCTTCATTGCAATGTACGTCCACAATTTCCGGTATCTCATCTTGGCAATCTACGTTCCCTGCTTAGTGACCATCTCTTACCACTGGATCGTACCGGAAAGTGTCCGATGGCAACTGGCGACCAAGCGCTTTGATCGAGCCGAGAAATCACTCCTTCGAGCAGCCAAATTCAACAACGTCAAGCTCTCTCAGCTGTCCCTCGAAATAATCCGGGAAAAATGCCATCCAGTTGAGAGCGACATCCCCGCTGAAGTTGAGGTGAAAGATCAGACCTCGTCAATTCCATTGACGAGCATTTTCACCACAGGCCGTCTATGCCTGCGACTTCTTAATCTCTGTGTTTGCTGGATGGTCTGCGCGTTCGTCTACTATGGCTTGAGCTTGAGTGCCGCCCAGATCAAAGGCGACGACAACAAATACATCAGCTTTATCCTCGTTGTCGCTTCGGAGATTCCTGGACTGCTCGCGTCCATGTTTATTCTCGACAAACTTGGAAGAAAATGTACTTTGATTTTGTGCCTGGTTTTAGCTGGTATTTCCGTAACGGGATCTGCGCTAATTTCTCCAAGCAGCACTTTTGTCATCATGTTGTTCTTCATTGGCGGGAAATGCACCGTCACTTGCGCATTCACATCACTCTATGTCTTCACAGCTGAATTGTGGCCAACGAGCTTACGAAGCACGTTCACGAATTTGTGCTCGACGATTGGTCGTATTGGAGCCATCGTGGCGCCTTTGACGCCCCTTCTGGTGAGTGTGCGCAGTGCCTGTTGAAGTCTCTCCCTTGACTCTAGCTTTTGCTTCACAGGGCCAAATCTCACCGAGACTTCCATTTTTCCTCTTCGGCGGCACCGCAATCGGAGCTGCTTTCCTGATTGTTCTCCTCCCCGAAACTTCAGATGGCAAACTGCCTGAGACCCTCGATGAAGCGGTCAACCTCGGCAAGAATATTGATATGAATTCGCGACCGTCATTCATCCGACGCTTCTCTTGTACTTAAGTTAGATTAAGCTTGTCGCCCAGTTGAATAAAACTTTGATGTTGTGATAGCACTTTGGAGAATGTTTCAAACCCCTGCGATGAATGCTGTCCGTATCAATCAATGTTGGACCTTCGAAATAAACTCCGAACAATGGCTTTTTTTGAAGTCAACACCTGCATTTGACATTCAACCGAGGTTGTATTCTTACCGAAAGCTCGTGTTTCAACGCCGTCAAGCTCATTGTGCGAATTGACGAGCCAGCAGAACGTTCTCTGACAGCTTGGACATCAATTTGTTCTGTTATTATTTGATCGAGTTTTTAAAAAGTGATCGAATCCAGTGATCGAAATGGGAGCAGACTCAAAGACCAGCCAAGATCCAGATTTGGATTTAGTTCTGAGTGAGATTGGCCATTTTGGTCCTTTCCAAATCAAACTCTTCCTCATGATCGCCATTCCCATCGCCTTGTCAGCTGGGTACATGGTCGAGTACGTCTTCAGTGCCGCCGCTCTTGATTACAGGTGAGTCATGAAGGAGTTAATTGTATTTTTTCAAGAACATTTTCTTTGCTCAAAAATATGAAAAATAATGTATTTTAATAAAGATTCGAATTAATGAATTCCAAAAATCAAATATTTGTCAAGTGCTTACGCCATTCTTTCCAAACAGATGCGTTGTCTTGCAAAATACAATCCGAATTCTCATGCGACATCGTCATGAACACATGTTGGGTTTTATTTGACTTAACTTATCGAGGCTTGCTTGGCGTTTCAGATGCAGAATTCCGGGATGTGATGTAGCTGAAGGCACAGTGGCGTACAAACAACCGTGGTTGGCTCAGACGATTCCATTCAAGAATGATGATCCGCAGAAATGTCTACGATTTGGGCGTGACCTCGAGATTTTCGAAGCCAATAAAAATGAACCAACTTGCGCAGTGGAATTTTTCAATCGCAATCGAACCGAGAAATGCTCTGAATTTGTCTACAAGACAGATGAGGAGAACATTCTTAAAGAGTTTGGGATATTCTGCGAGGAAAATGAGTACAAATTGGCGCTGGTCGGAACGGTCAACAACATAGGACGATTCGTTTTCATGCCAATCACCGGACGGCTGTCTGACAAGTAGCTACTAGCCTCGAGAATTTCCATCGTCCACATTGCGTAAATTTCCTCTCTTCCAGATTCGGTCGTCTGAATGTGTTGGTCATTGGAACGGTGCTGAGCGGCCTATTCGGAATTATTAAATCATTCTCCGTCAATTATCCGATGTATCTCATTGTAAGTCTCACCGTAGGCACCAAACCCCAAATCACCAAGCCTCGCTTCCCTTCCAGTTTGAATTCTTCATGGCCGGTTTTGGCTCATGCACCTTTGCCGCTGCGTTTATATTCATCGTCGAATGGGTCAGTTCTAAGAATCGTGTCCGAAGCACATCCATCATTTCCGTCTTCCACGCATTTGGCGAAATGTTCCTGGGCTTCGTTGCGATGAACGTTCGCAACTTCCGAAAATTCCAGCTGACTCTCTACACACCATCCTTGCTGCTCATCACCTACTTTTGGTTCCTGCCCGAGAGTGTGCGCTGGCTGTTGGCCACCAAAAGGTTGGAGCGCGCTGAAAAAGCCATACATCGTGCATCACAATTCAACAATGCCGTCCTCTCGGAGAGAGCTCTCGAGATTATTCGCGTGAAATGCGCATCAACCGAAGATTCATCGAAAATCGAAATAGTCAAGACCATTGACGACGACTCAAGCAATCGATTGAGTTCTGTGCTCACCTCAGGTCGTTTACTACTTCGACTGATTATCTGCTCATTAGTTTGGGTTGTCTGCGCCTTCGTCTTTTTCGGACTAAAACTGATCTCCACCCAAATTCACGGTGATGGCAACAAATACGTGAGTTTCATGCTGGTGGGAGCTGCTGAGATCCCCGGATTTCTCAGCGCCAGTTTACTGCTTGATCGATGCGGCAGGAAGGGCACACTGATTGGAGCCTTCCTTTTGACCGGCCTATCGATCATTGGATCGCTTTTCGTCCCGGAGAATAACACATCGATCGTTCTGGCCTTGTTTATTGTTGGCAAAGGCGCCATCACATGTGCATTTTCAAGTGTCTACAATTTCACAGCAGAGTTGTGGCCGACCAGCTTACGAAACACAATGATGGGATTCTGTTCGATGATCGCTCGCATTGGATCGATGCTAGCTCCGTTGACGCCTCTTCTGGTGAGTCTTCTGAAAACGTCAAACCGATTTTTGATCATTCAACTACTGGATCTTCTCTTTCAACAGGGTCACATCTCTCCAGAGATCCCTTTCTTCATCTTCGGAGGTGTTCCAATATTCGCCGTTCTACTGATTTTCTGTCTTCCCGAGACGAAAAATAGAAAGCTCCCGGAAACTCTTGAGGAGGCAAAGAATATCGGAAAGACTGAAGACACAAAGGTGTAGACATCGAATATGCAATCGTTTTAAGTTTTTTTTTTCGAATATAAGCTCTTAACTCGCTCTGGCTCGCTACGCGTGCAGAACAGCAATTCAACTCAATCATCGACATTAACGGCGCACTCAAGCGTAATCATTCGACATTTTTCAAGTGCGCTTGATAAAATTCTTTTTTTGTTTAAAAACAAACGTGTTTGATTTCCAGTTCATTCCTAGCGTTGCGCTACGGTGATTTTTGAATCGCCTCGCACCTTTTCTCTTCTATTCTTCTCGACTAGTTTACGAATAGCAACAAAAAAAAGACAACAACCGTGAATTCATTCACGTGCAACCTCGGAGCATATAACCGGTGTCATTTGAATTTAAATATTACAACAAACTGATAATTCTGAATAAATGATTGGAATCACACATGATATCGCTATTCACACATGAACACACGGAGCTTACTCCATTGTGATGTTTGAATGTGTCGTCTGCTCTTTGGGATATCATCGAATTTTTCTGTTCAAATACGAAAGATATCTCGGCATCAAAACAGTAGAAATTTTCATGATAAACCTCATCAAGTAATAGTACATGTTCTCGCTCGGTGTTCTTGCTGCGTTGCTGTCGAAATTATGTCATGAATTTTAAATTCAAGTGAATCACATCGAGAGAAAGAAACGGTCAGCAGCAAACAGCGCTCAGTCAAAATTGTAACGTCGTTGAGGCAAGTCGAGAAAACAGAAAGTTTGTGCTCATTCGAAATGACTGTCAGTGAGAAAGTGGCTCAAGATTCGGATATCGATATCGTTCTATCGGAAATTGGTGGATTTGGTCGTTTTCAACTACGAAACTATATTTTGATTGCAATTCCAATTGCATTGTCCGCATCGTATGTTTTGAGTTATATTTTTACGACGCATGCATTGGATTATCGGTAAGTGAACGCGATAAGTGCTTTGACCGAATATGACATTGTCAATCGCGTATTGACTGTGAATATTTGCATTGGACGCAAGTGTTTATTCGAAATTGCTAAATTGAATTGTCTTTTCAGTTGCAAAATATCGGAATGTGATTCAGTTGGCGCCTCTGTGAAATATGATGAACCGTGGTTGCCGCACGCAATCCCCTTCAAAAATGATCGACCAAAAAAGTGTTTGCGATTCGCTAATGAAAGTCTAGTCGGCAGGGATGACAGCACAGAGACATGCCCTGTCAAGAATTTCGATCGCACTCAAACCGAGAAATGCAGTGAGTTCGTGTTTAAAACGGACGAAGTGAATATTCTGAATGAGTTTGGGATTTTTTGCGAGGAAAATGAGTACAAGCTGGCGCTGGTCGGGACGGTGAACAATCTTGGACGATTTATATTCATGCCCATCACTGGAATACTTTCTGACAGGTGACTCGTTTGGTAAACCGGTCATTGATCATCGAGAACTGTTGCTATTTTTTGCCTTAGATTCGGTCGGGTCACTGTGATTGTGTTTGGAGCGGTGGCCAGTTCCATTTTGGGTACAATCAAAGCTCTGTCTGTCAACTACCCGATGTTCATTATTGTGAGTTCCATTCGAGAAAGAGCAATTTCAAACCGTTGGGCTTAAAGTGAGTCTCTTTCAGATGGAATTCCTTGATGCCGGTGCCGGAACATGCACTTTTGCTGCTGCCTTTGTATTCACCGTCGAATGGGTGACTTCGAAGAATCGTGTCTTTTGCACATCTCTGCTGTCGATCTGCTATCCACTCGGTGAGATTCTCCTTGGTCTCGTCGCGATGTACATTCACAATTTTCGACACATGCTCTTAACGATTTACACCCCTGGAATCCTCATCATCTTCTATTTATGGCTGATTCCGGAGAGTGTGCGTTGGCTGTTGGCCACAAAGCAGTTTGAACGAGCCGAAAAGACACTACTCCACGCAGCCAAAGTTAATAAGGTTGTTTTGTCGGAGCAATCGCTGGAAATCATCAAAAGGAAATGTAATTCTGAGGAAAAAACGGAAGAAACCACAAATGAGTCTCCTTCATTGCCACTCAGTGCGATATTCACCTCACCCCGTCTCTTCATCCGACTGATCATCTGCTCATACTGCTGGATGGTCTGTGCATTCGTATTCTTTGGATTGAGCTTGAGTGCCACGAGAATCCGAGGTGACGGGAACAAATATTTGAGCTTCATTATGGTGGTGTCAGCCGAGATACCTGGTTTTCTCAGCATAAATCTTCTGCTGAATCGACTCGGTCGAAAGTATACGGTACTCTGTGCGCTGATTGTGGCTGGGCTGTCTATCATCACGTCATTGTGGATCGACGACTCACAGCGAATAGGCATTCTGTTGTTGTATTTTGTAGGCAAGATTGCCATCACTTGTGCTTTCTCCAGCATGTACATTTTCACAGCGGAATTGTGGCCAACTAGCCTTCGAAACACAATGACTAGCTTCTGTTCGATGATTGCTCGAGTTGGCGCCATGCTGGCTCCAATGACGATGCTTCTGGTGAGTTCTTGGGGTTGCGATGCGAAAATTTTCTTCAATATTTCTTCCAACAGAGCCACATAACCCCGCAGCTCCCGTTCTTCCTCTTTGGCGGCACTGCAATCGTTTCAGCCTTTCTCATTTTGCTCGTTCCCGAAACATTGAATCAAAAACTGCCAGAAACGATCGATGATGCGAAAAATATTGGTAAAAATTCCAAGATCGATCCAAATGAACTTTAAATCTCTTTTTACCTCAAAAACCGGTGAGTTCCAAGAATGCTTCAATCCAAGAGACTTGTAATTTACGTTTTTCAGAAGTCTTACCTGCATTGCTCTTAATTCTGTTGCGTCGCAGGCCACATGCCGCCTCTTTTTCTCTCGTCGATGTTCAGCCAGCCATATTGTTTCGTTATGCTTTTTTGTGGCAAGTTCGAATCAAAAAATGGACTTTTAAAGAATTTTTGAATAAATAAATAAAAAATGAATAACAAATGTCTGTTGTTGACACGGGGTTTCCCGTTCAATTTGATTAACATGCATCAAATTGCGAATCACTCTCAGTATTAACGAGTTTTCGAGTCCCCAAAAAAGCGGTTCTGAAAATGACTGACCGCAGACACGCAAACCAGCCAGGAATGAGATAAATGTCGTGCGTCTCGCTCACCAAAGCGTACGCGATCGATCAGACTATTCCACTCGAAGCCAAACCGTCAATTAAATCGAGCTGTTTGAAGTACCTGCGATTAGCCCCGCAAAGCAGAAATGCTAAATCACCTGGCGTGGTATCTAGAGGAGTCTGTTGACTGCACTGATGGATATTTCAAATACGTGTCGATATGATTTCACATTTATCTTGAGAGTCCGTCAATCATCAGACACTTCAAATACCCCGGAAAAGGTGTTTCATATAAAAGCACTATTCGAGTCGCCTTCCGCGGAGTTTATTTTGACTCGCCGTGCGAAAAACAAGTGATTGTGGTTGTAACTGTAATCGTCTGAAACGTGGAACTTGTTTGAATAAACTGCGAGACGATAGGTCCCCGGAATGGCAAAAGACGAAGGCAAGAAGTCTGAAGCAGACTTGGATCACATTCTCTCGGAAATCGGGGATTTGGGACCTTTTCAAATTGTGAATTTCGTGCTGTTGGCTTTGCCAGTGATTTTGTCCGGATGTTTTACGGTCACTTATATGTTTGCCGCGAGCCCAGTTGAGTACAGGTGAATTAAAATCAAAATGTGCTTAGTTCCTCCGAATGTGCTCAATCTCAGATGTTTAGATGTTTGATTCCAGAATGCGACGGATTGGCAGGTATGGCGCGATACGATGAGCCGTGGGTTGCTTACGCCATCCCATGGAGAAGCAGTCGAATGCAAAAGTGCCAACGATAT